>JAVTVJ010001058.1:0-11962 GCA_034509425.1 Eopsaltria australis | reverse complement strand
GTCATTTGTGGGGCCATTTTTGGGTCATTCTTGGGGCGTTTCTGAGTCATTTTCTGGGCTATTTGGGGCCCATATTTGGGTCAATATTTGTGTCATTTTTGGAGCAAATTTTGGCCATTTTTGGGTCATTATTGGGCCATTTTTGGGACTATTTTTGTTCAATTTTTTAGTGATTTATAAGGGGAAGTTCTGGGTTGTTTTACGGCAAATTTTTGGGTCATTTTTGGGGCTATTTTTGGGGCTATTTTGGGGTCATTTTTGGGTCTATTTTCGGGGCCATTTCTGGGTCGTATTCGAGGCCATTTTGGGCCCATATTTGGGTCAATTTTTGTGTTATTTTTCGGGCGAATTCTGGGCAACTTTTGGGTAATTTTTGGGTAATTTTGGGGTAATTTTTGGGCTTATTTCCCTGTCATTTATAGGGGGAATCTCTAGGTTTTTTTACGGCCAATTTTTGGGTCATTTTTCGGGCCAATTTTGGGGCCATTTTGTGGCTATTTTTGGGTCTTTTTTTAATCACTTTTGATGCAATTTTTGGGTCATTTTTGGGGTTATTTTTGGGGCCATTTTCGGGCAATTTTTGCGTCATTTTTGGGTCATTTTTTGGGGCTTTTTTGGGCCTATTTTTGGGTCATTTAAAGGGGAAATTTTTGGCTCATTTTACGGCCAATTTTGAGTCATTTTTGGGGCTATTTTTTGGGCCATTTTGTGGCTATTTTTGGGTCATTTTTAAGCCACTTTTGGGCATATTTTTGGGGCCATTTCTGGGTCATTTTCTGGGCCATTTTGGGCCGATATTTGGGTCAAGTTTTGTGCCATTTTTGGGGCGATTTTCGGTCATTTTTTGGGTCATTTTGGGTCATTTTTTGGGACTTCTTTGGGCCTATTTTTGGGTCATTTATAGGGCTAATAGCGGGGTTAATTTAAGGCCAGATTATGGGTCATTTTTGTTGCCAATTTTGGGGCCATTTTGGGGTATTTTTGGGTCATTGTTGGGTCATTTTTGGGTCTATTGTTGAGTCATTTTTGGGACACTGTTGGGTCATTTTTGGTTTATTGCTTTGGGCAATTTTTTGGTCAGTTTTGGGGCCATATTTGGTCTTTTTTTGGGTGATTCTTGGGGCTTTTTGGGGTCATTATTTTGTCAGTTTCGGGGCCATTTTTGGGCATTTTTGGGTGATTTTTGGGGCTTTTTAGGGGTTATATTTGGAGTGATTTTTGGGGCCATTTCTGCGTCATTTTTGGGTCATTTTTTGCGGCTATTTTAGGCCTATTTTTGGGTCATTTGTTGGGGGAATTTTTGGCTCATTTTTCGGCCAAATTTTGGTCAATTTTGGGGTTATTTTGGGGGTCATTTTGGGGCTATTTTTGGGTTATTTTTAAGCCATTTTGGGGCTATTTTTGGGACTAATTCTGGGTCATTTTCCAGGACATTTTGGGCTCATATTTGGGTCAGTTTTTGAGTCATTTTTGGAGCTATTTTCTGGTCATTTTTGGGCCACATTTGGGTCATTGCTTTGGGTCATTTTTTGGGGCCATTTTTGAGTCATTTTTGGGTGTATTTTTGGGTCATTTTTGGGGTCATTTTTTGGGAATATTTGGGTCATTTTCGAGGCCATTTTTTAGTAAATTTTAAGCGATTTTTTAATTATTTTTGGGTCATTTTTGGGTGAGTTTTGGGCTGTTTTGGGCCTTTTTGTGGGTCATTTATAGGGGAAATTTTGGATTATTTTAGGGCCAATTTTGGGTCATATTTGGGTCCATTTTAAGGTAATTTTGGGGCTTTTTTTTGGGTCAATTTTGGGAAATTTTTGGGTCTATTTTTGGGTCATTTTTGGGTCATTTTTGGATTATTTTTGTGACATTTTTGAGTAATATATGAGGCAATTTTGGGGTCATTTTTGGGTCATTTGTGGGGCCATTTTTGGGTCATTCTTGGGGTCATTTCTGAGTCATTTTCTGGGCTATTTGGGGCCCATATTTGGGTCAATTTTTGTGTCATTTTTGGAGCAAATTTTGGCCATTTTTGGGTCATTATTGGGCCATTTTTGGACTATTTTTGTTCAATTTTTTAGTGATTTATAAGGGGAAGTTCTGGGTTGTTTTACGGCAAATTTTTGGGTCATTTTTGGGGCTATTTTTGGGGCTATTTTGGGGTCATTTTTGGGTCTATTTTCGGGGCCATTTCTGGGTAGTTTTCGAGGCCATTTTGGGCCCATATTTGGGTCAATTTTTGTGTTATTTTTCGGGCGAATTCTGGGCAACTTTTGGGTAATTTTTGGGTAATTTTTGGGTAATTTTGGGGTAATTTTTGGGCTTATTTCCCTGTCATTTATAGGGGGAATCTCTAGGTTTTTGTACGGCCAATTTTGGGTCATTTTTCGGGCCAATTTTGGGGCCATTTTGTGGCTATTTTTGGGTCTTTTTTTAATCACTTTTGATGCAATTTTTGGGTCATTTTTGGGGTTATTTTTGGGGCCATTTTCGGGCAAATTTTGCGTCATTTTTGGGTCATTTTTTGGGGCTGCTTTGGGCCTATTTTTGGGTCATTTATAGGGGGAATTTTTGGCTCATTTTATGGGCCAATTTTAGGTCATTTTTGGGGCCAATTTCCGGGCCATTTTAGGCTGATATTTGTGTCAGTTTTTGGGGTGATTTTTGGGGCGATTTTTGGGCCATTTTTGGGTCATATTTGGGTCATTTTTTGGGGCTGTTTTGGGCCTATTTTAGGGTCATTTAAAGGGGGAATTTTTGGCTCATTTTACGGCCAATTTTGAGTCATTTTTGGGGCTATTTTTTGGGCCATTTTGGGGCTATTTTTGGGTCATTTTTAAGCCACTTTTGGGCAGATTTTTGGGGCCATTTCTGGGTCATTTTCTGGGCCATTTTGGGCCGATATTTGGGTCAAGTTCTGTGCCATTTTTGGGGCGATTTTTCGGTCATTTTTTGGGTCATTTTTGGGTCATTTTTTGGGACTTCTTTGGGCCTATTTTTGGGTCATTTATAGGGCTATTAGCGGGGTTAATTTAAGGCCAGATTATGGGTCATTTTTGTTGCCAATTTTGGGGCCATTTTGGGGTATTTTTGGGTCATTTTTGGGTCATTTTTGGGTCTATTGTTGAGTCATTTTTGGGCCACTGTTGGGTCATTTTTGGTTTATTGCTTTGGGCCATTTTTTGGTCAGTTTTGGGGCCATATTTGGTCTTTTTCTGGGTGATTCTTGGGGCTTTTTGGGGTCATTATTTTGTCAGTTTCGGGGCCATTTTTGGGCATTTTTTGGGGTATTTCTGGGGCTTTTTAGGGGTTATATTTGGAGTGATTTTGGGGCCATTTCTGGGTCATTTTTGGGTCATTTTTTGCGCCTATTTTAGGCCTATTTTTGGGTCATTTGTTGGGGGAATTTTTGGCTCATTTTTCGGCCAAATTTTGGTCAATTTTGGGGTTATTTTTGGGGTCATTTTGGGGCTATTTTGGGGTTATTTTTAAGCCATTTTGGGGCTATTTTTGGGACTAATTCTGGGTCATTTTCCAGGACATTTTGGGCTCATATTTGGGTCAGTTTTTGAGTCATTTTTGGAGCTATTTTCTGGTCATTTTTGGGCCATATTTGGTTCATTGTTTTGGGTCATTTTTTGGGGCCATTTTTGAGTCATTTTTGGGTGTATTTTTGGGTCATTTTTGGGGTCATTTTTTGGGAATATTTGGGTCATTTTCGAGGCCATTTTTTAGTAATTTTTAAGCGATTTTTAAATTATTTTTGGGTCATTTTTGGGTGAGTTTTGGGCTGTTTTGGGCCTTTTTGTGGGTCATTTATAGGGGAAATTTTGGATTATTTTACGGACAATTATGAGTCATTTTTGGGGCCATTTTTGGAGCCATTTTGGGCCTATTTTTGGGTCAATTATAGGAGGAATTTCGGGGTTATTTTACGGCCAACTTTGGGTCATATTTGGGGCCATTTTAAGGTCATTTTGGGGCTATTTTTGCGTCAATTTTGGGTCATTTTTGGGTCTATTTTTGGGTCATTTTTGGTTCATTTGTGGGGCCATTTTTGGGTCATTCTTGGGGTTTCTGAGCCATTTTTCTGGGCTATTTGGGGTCTATATTTGGGTCAATTTTGTGTCATTTTTTGAGCAAATTTTGGCCATTTTTGGGTTTATTATTGGGCCATTTTTGGGACTGTTTTTACCCAATTTTTAGTGATTTATATGTGGGAAGTTCTTGGGTTGTTTTTAATGGCAAATTTTTGGCTTTTGGGGCTATTTTGGGGCTATTTTGGGGCTGGGTTTCTTTTGCCCATTTTCGGGGCCATTTCGCCGTTTTTCGAGGCTATTTTAGCCTACTGGCCAATTTTTGTGTTATTTTCAAGAATTCTTGGGCAACTTTGGGTAATTTTTTGGGTAATTTTGGGGTACTTTTTGGGCTTATTTCCCTGTCATTTATAGGGGGAATCTCTAGGTTTTTTTACGGCCAATTTTGGGTCATTTTTCGGGCCAATTTTGGGGCCATTTTGTGGCTATTTTTGGGTCTTTTTTTAATCACTTTTGCTGCAATTTTTGGGTCATTTTTGGGGTTATTTTTGGGGCCATTTTCGGGCAATTTTTGCGTCATTTTTGGGCCATTTTTTGGGGCTGCTTTGGGCCTATTTTTGGGTCATTTATAGGGGGAATTTTTGGCTCATTTTACGGACAATTTTGAGTCATTTTTGGGGCTATTTTTTGGGCCATTTTGGGGCTATTTTTGGGTCATTTTTAAGCCACTTTTGGGCATATTTTTGGGGCCATTTCTGGGTCATTTTCTGGGCCATTTTGGGCCGATATTTGGGTCAAGTTTTTGCCATTTTTGGGGCGATTTTTCGGTCATTTTTTGGGTCATTTTTGGGTCATTTTTTGGGACTTCTTTGGGCCTATTTTTGGGTCATTTATAGGGCTAATAGCGGGGTTAATTTAAGGCCATATTATGGGTCATTTTTGTGGCCAATTTTGGGGCCATTTTGGGGTATTTTTGGGTCATTTTTGGGTCATTTTTGGGTCTATTGTTGAGTCATTTTTGGGACACTGTTGGGTCATTTTTGGTTTATTGCTTTGGGCCATTTTTTGGTCAGTTTTGGGGCCATATTTGGTCTTTTTTTGGGTGATTCTTGGGGCTTTTGGGGGTCATTATTTTGTCAGTTTCGGGGCCATTTTTGGGCATTTTTGGGTGATTTTTGGGGCTTTTTAGGGGTTATATTTGGAGTGATTTTTGGGGCCATTTCTGGGTCATTTTTGGGTCATTTTTTGCGGCTATTTTAGGCCTATTTTTGGGTCATTTGTTGGGGGAAATTTTGGCTCATTTTTCGGCCAAATTTTGGTCAATTTTGGGGTTATTTTTGAGGTCATTTTGGGGCTATTTTTGGGTTATTTTTAAGCCATTTTGGGGCTATTTTTGGGACTAATTCTGGGTCATTTTCCAGGACATTTTGGGCTCATATTTGGGTCTGTTTTTGAGTCATTTTTGGAGCTATTTTCTGGTCATTTTTGGGCCATATTTGGGTCATCGTTTTGGGTCATTTTTTGGGGCCATTTTTGAGTCATTTTTGGGTGTATTTTTGGGTCATTTTTGGGGTCATTTTTTGGGAATATTTGGGTCATTTTCGAGGCCATTTTTTTGTAATTTTTAAGCGATTTTTAAATTATTTTTGGGTCATTTTTGGGTGAGTTTTGGGCTGTTTTGGGCCTTTTTGTGGGTCATTTATAGGGGAAATTTTGGATTATTTTAGGGCCAATTTTGGGTCATATTTGGGGCCATTTTAAGGTCATTTTGGGGCTTTTTTTTGGGCCAATTTTGGGTAATTTTTGGGTCTATTTTTGGGTCATTTTTGGGTCATTTTTTGATTATTTTTGTGCTATTTTTGAGTAATATATGAGGCAATTTTGGGGTCATTTTTGGGTCATTTGTGGGGCCATTTTTGGGTCATTCTTGGGGGAATTTCTGAGTCATTTTCTGGGCTATTTGGGGCCCATATTTGGGTCAATTTTTGTGTCATTTTTGGAGCAAATTTTGGCCATTTTTGGGTTTATTGTTGGGCCATTTTTGGGACTGTTTTTGTTCAATTTTTTAGTGATTTATAAGGGGAAGTTCTGGGTTGTTTTACGGCAAATTTTTGGGTCATTTTTGGGGCTATTTAGCTATTTGGGCTGGCTTGGGTCTATTTCAAAATGGCTTCTGGTCGCTGAGGCTATTTTGGGGCCTATATATTTAAATTTCACCTCAAAGCTACCTTTTAGAATCTGGGTAATTTTTGGGTAATTTTGGGGTAATTTTTGGGCTTATTTCCCTGTCATTTATAGGGGGAATCGCTAGGTTTTTTTACGGCCAATTTTGGGTCATTTTTCGGGCCAATTTTGGGGCCATTTTGTGGCTATTTTTGGGTCTTTTTTTAATCAATTTTGATGCAATTTTTGGGTCATTTTTGGGGTTATTTTTGGGGCCATTTTCGGGCAATTTTTGCGTCATTTTTGGGTCATTTTTTGGGGCTGCTTTGGGCCTATTTTTGGGTCATTTATAGGGGGAATTTTTTGCTCATTTTATGGGCCAAATTTTAGGTCATTTTTGGGGCCATTTTCCGGGCCATTTTAGGCTGATATTTGTGTCAGTTTTTGGGGTGATTTTTGGGGCGATTTTTGGGCCATTTTTGGGTCATATTTGGGTCATTTTTTTGGGCTGTTTTGGGCCTATTTTTGGGTCATTTAAAGGGGGAATTTTTGGCTCATTTTACGGCCAATTTTGAGTCATTTTTGGGGCTATTTTTTGGGCCATTTTGGGGCTATTTTTGGGTCATTTTTAAGCCAATTTTGGGCATATTTTTGGGGCAATTTATGGGTCATTTTCTGGGCCATTTTGGGGTCATATTTGGGTCAGTTTTTAGTCATTTTTGAGCTATTTTCTGGTCATTTTTGGCCATTATTTGGGTCATTGTTTGCGTCATTTTTTGGGGCCATTTTTTGAGTCATTTTTTGGGTGTATTTTTTGGGTCTATTTTTGGGAATATTATGGGTCATTTTCGAGGCCAATTTTTTTAGTAATTTTTAAGCGATTTTTTAATTATTTTGGGGTCATTTTTGGGTGAGTTTTGGGTGTTTTGGGCCTTCTTGTGGTCATTATAGGGGAAATTTTGGATTATTTTACGGCCAATTATGAGTCATTTTTGGGGCCATTTTTGGAGCCATGTTGGGCCTATTTTTGGGTCAATTATAGGAGGAATTTCGGGGTTATTTTACGGCCAACTTTGGGTCATATTTGGGGGCCATTTTAAGGACATTTTGGGGCTATTTTTGCGTCAATTTTGGGTCATTTTTGGGTCTATTTTTGGGTCATTTTTGGGTCATTTGTGGGGCCATTTTTGGGTCATTCTTGGGGCGTTTCTGAGTCATTTTCTGGGCTATTTGGGGCCCATATTTGGGTCAATTTTTGTGTCATTTTTGGAGCAAATTTTGGCCATTTTTGGGTCATTATTGGGCCATTTTTGGACTATTTTTGTTCAATTTTTTAGTGATTTATAAGGGGAAGTTCTGGGTTGTTTTACGGCAAATTTTTGGGTCATTTTTGGGGCTATTTTTGGGGCTATTTTGGGGTCATTTTGGGGTCTATTTTCGGGGCCATTTCTGGGTCGTTTTCGAGGCCATTTTTGGCCCATATTTGGGTCAATTTTTGTGTTATTTTTAGGGCGAATTATGGGCAACTTTTGGGTAATTTTTGGTAATTTGGGTTAATTTTTGGGCTTTTTCCCTTCATTTATAGGGGAATCTCTTATGGTTTTTTTACGGCCAATTTATGGGTCATTTCGGGCCAATTTAGGTGGCCATTTGTGCTATTTTTGGGTCTTTTTTTAATCACTTTGGATGCAATTTTTGGGTCATTTTTGGGGTTATTTTTGCGGGCCATTTTCGGGCAATTTTGCCGTCATTTTTGGGTCATTTTTTGGGCTGCTTTATGGAGCCTATTTTTGGGTCACATTATAGGGAATTTTGGCTCATTTTATGGCGCCCAATTTTAGTCATTTTTGGGGCCATTTTCCGGGCCATTTTAGGCTGATTTTTGTGTCATTTTTTGGGGTGATTTTTGGGGCGATTTTTGGGCCATTTTTGGGTCATATTTGGGTCATTTTTTGGGGCTGTTTTGGGCCTATTTTTGGGTCATTTAAAGGGGGAATTTTTGGCTCATTTTACGGCCAATTTTGAGTCATTTTGGGGGCTATTTTTGGGTCATTTTTAAGCCACTTTTGGGCATATTTTTGGGGCCATTTCTGGGTCATTTTCTAGGCCATTTTAGGCCGATATTTGGGTCAAGTTTTGTGCCATTTTTGGGGCGATTTTTGGGTCATTTTTTGGGTCATTTTTGGGTCATTTTTTGGGACTTCTTTGGGCCTATTTTTGGGTCATTTATAGGGCTAATAGCTGGGTTAATTTAAGGCCAGATTATGGTTCATTTTTGTTGCCAATTTTGGGGCCATTTTGGGGGTATTTTTGGGTCATTTTTGGGTCATTTTTGGGTCTATTGTTGAGTCATTTTTGGGACACTGTTGGGTCATTTTTTGGTTATTGCTTTGGGCCATTTTTTGGTCAGTTTTGGGGCCATATTTGGTCTTTTTTTGGGTGATTCTTGGGGCTTTTTGGGGTCATTATTTTGTCAGTTTCGGGGCCATTTTTGGGCATTTTTTGGGTGATTTCTGGGGCTTTTTAGGGGTTGTATTTGGAGTGATTTTTGGGGCCATTTCTGGGTCATTTTTTTGGGTCATTTTTTGCCGGCTATTTTAGGCTATTTTTTGGGTCATATTTGTTTGGGGATTTTTTTGCTCATTTTTTGCGGCCTAAATTTTTTGGTTCATTTGGGGTTATTTTTGGGGTCATTTTGGGGCTATTTTTGCGTATATTTTTAAGAGCCGCATTGGGCTAATTTTTTGGGACTAATTCTGGTCATTTTCCAGACATGTATTGGCTCATATTTGGTCAGTTTTTGAGTCATTTTGGAGCTATTTTCTGGTCATTTTTGGGCCATATTTGGGTCATTGTTTTGGGTCATTTTTTTGGGGCCATTTTTGAGTCATTTTTGGGTGTATTTTTGGGTCATTTTTGGGGTCATTTTTTGGGAATATTTGGGTCATTTTCGAGGCCATTTTTTAGTAATTTTTAAGCGATTTTAAAATTATTTTTGGGTCATTTTTGGGTGAGTTTTTGGCTGTTTTGGGCCTTTTTGTGGGTCATTTATAGGGGAAATTTTGGATTATTTTACGGCCATATTATGAGTCATTTTTTGGGTCATTATTGGGCCATTTTGGGCCTATTTTTGGGTCAATTATAGGAGGAATTTCGGGGTTATTTTACGGCCAACTTTGGGTCATATTTGGGGCCATTTTAAGGTCATTTTGGGGCTATTTTTGCGTCAATTTTGGGTCATTTTTGCGTCAATTTTGGGTCTATTTTTGGGTCTATTTTTGCGTCATTTTTGGGTCATTTGTGGGGCCATTTTTGGGTGCCTTGCTTGGGGGATTTCTGAGTTTTTCTGGGCTATTTGGGGCCATATTTGGGGATCAACTTTTGTTGTCATTTTTTTGGAGCAATTTTGGCCATTTGGTCATTTTTGGCGATTTTTGGGACTATTTTTTGTTCAATTTTTTAAGTGATTTATAAGGGAAGTTCTGGGTTGTTTAAACGGGCAAATTTTTTGGGTCATTTTTGGGGCTATTTTTGGGGCTATTTGGGGGTCATTTTTGGGTCTATTTTCGGGGCCATTTCTGGGTCGTTTTCGAGGCCATTTTGGGCCCATATTTGGGTCAATTTTTGTGTTATTTTTCGGGCGAATTCTGGGCAACTTTTGGGTAATTTTTGGGTAATTTTGGGGTAATTTTGGGGTAATTTTTGGGCTTATTTCCCTGTCATTTATAGGGGGAATCTCTAGGTTTTTTTACGACCAATTTTGGGTCATTTTTCGGGCCAATTTTGGGGCCATTTTGTGGCTATTTTTGGGTCTTTTTTTAATCACTTTTGATGCAATTTTTGGGTCATTTTTGGGGTTATTTTTTGGGGGGCCATTTTCCGGCCATTTTAGCTGATATTGTGTTCCAGTTTTTCGGGGTGATTTTTGGGGCGATTTTTGGGCCTTTTGGTCATATTTGGGTCATTTTTTGGGCGTTTTGGCCTATTTTTGGGTCATTTAAAGGGGGAATTTTTGGGTCATTTTACGGCCAATTTTGAGTCATTTTTGGGGCTATTTTTTGGGCCATTTTGGGGCTATTTTTGGGTCATTTTTAAGCCACTTTTGGGCATATTTTTGGGGCCATTTCTGGGTCATTTTCTGGGCCATTTTGGGCCGATATTTGGGTCAATTTTTGTGCCATTTTTGGGGCGATTTTTCGGTCATTTTTTGGGTCATTTTTGGGTCATTTTTTGGGACTTATTTGGGCCTATTTTTGGGTCATTTATAGGGCTAATAGCGGGGTTAATTTAAGGCCAGATTATGGGTCATTTTTGTTGCCAATTTTGGGGCCATTTTGGGGTATTTTTGGGTCATTTTTGGGTCATTTTTGGGTCTATTGTTGAGTCATTTTTGGGACACTGTTGGGTCATTTTTTGTTTATTGCTTTGGGCCATTTTTTGGTCAGTTTTGGGGCCATATTTGGTCTTTTTTTGGGTGATTCTTGGGGCTTTTTGGGGTCATTATTTTGTCAGTTTCGGGGCCATTTTTGGGCATTTTTGGGTGATTTTTGGGGCTTTTTAGGGGTTATATTTGGAGTGATTTTTGGGGCCATTTCTGGGTCATTTTTGGTTCATTTTTTGCGGCTATTTTAGGCCTATTTTTGGGTCATTTGTTGGGGGAATTTTTGGCTCATTTTTCGGCCAAATTTTGGTCAATTTTGGGGTTATTTTTGGGGTCATTTTGGGGCTATTTTTGGGTTATTTTCAAGCCATTTTGGGGCTATTTTTGGGACTAATTCTGGGTAATTTTCCATGACATTTTGGGCTCATATTTGGGTCAGTTTTTGAGTCATTTTTGGAGCTATTTTCTGGTCATTTTTGGGCCATATTTGGGTCATTGTTTTGGGTCATTTTTTGGGGCCATTTTTGAGTCATTTTTGGGTGTATTTTTTGGGTCATTTTTGGGGTCATTTTTTGGGAATATTTGGGTCATTTTCGAGGCCATTTTTTAGTAATTTTTAAGCGATTTTTAAATTATTTTTGGGTCATTTTTGGGTGAGTTTTGAGCTGTTTTGGGCCTTTTTGTGGGTCATTTATAGGGGAAATTTTGGATTATTTTAGGGCAGTTTTGGGTCATATTTGGGGGCCATTTTAAGGTCATTTTTGGGGCTTTTTTTTGGGTCAATTTTGGATTTTTGGGTCTTTTTTTGGCGCTCATTTTTGGTCATTTTTGGCTTATTTTTGTTGCCATTTTTGAGTAATTATGAGGCATTTTGGGGTATTTTTGGGTCAATTTGTGGGGCCATTTTTGGGTCATTCTGGGGGCATTTTCTGAGTCTTTTCTGGGCTATTTGGCGGCCCATATTGGTCTTTTTTGTGTCATTTTTGGAGCAAATTTTGGCCATTTTTGGGTCATTATTGGGCTATTTTTGGGACTATTTTTGTTCAATTTTTTAGTGATTTATAAGGGAAGTTGTGGGTTGTTTTACGGCAAATTTTGGGGTCTTTTTTGGGCTATTTTTGGGGCTATTTTGGGGTCATTTTTGGGTCTATTTTCGGGGCCATTTCTGGGTCGTTTTCGAGGCCATTTTGGGCCCATATTTGGGTCAATTTTTGTGTTATTTTTCGGGCGAATTCTGGGCAACTTTTGGGTAATTTTTTGGGTAATTTTGGGGTAATTTTTGGGCTTATTTCCCTGTCATTTATAGGGGGAATCTCTAGGCTTTTTTACGGCCAATTTTGGGTCATTTTTCGGGCCAATTTTGGGGCCATTTTGTGGCTATTTTTGG
>JAVTVJ010001057.1:0-102061 GCA_034509425.1 Eopsaltria australis | reverse complement strand
GAGCTGATCTCTTCCTGAATGAATGAGAATGTGGAACAGGTGGCTCAGCAGAGCTGGCTATACCCCTGAGCTAATGAAATGCTACCTTAAGTGCTTGCTGAAGGATCAGAACCTTACTTGTGGGAGTGCTTTCCCAAGATCATTGTGTTCACTTTAAAATGATGGAGCCCTTCCAAAGACTTCAGGGGTGCCCTGACACAGAGTAGCTCACACACTGGTGACTGGGTCTGCTGTTAGGGGTCAAGGGGCTCTTTGGGACCTCATTTAGATATGAAAGGAGTGTAGAAGAGAGTTCCCTACAGAGGCTTCCAAACAGTCTCTGCAGGCAGGAGAGCCCTTCCCCGAGATTCAGTCTTGCTTGCTATGTGTGCCTCTGGCTTGCTGAAGATCTCTCACCATGCATGAGATAAAGAGCTTAAATTCATCATTCAGGATTCTGGAGCAGGCATCTAAACATTCAGAGTAGCAGTGTGTGGGTTCCTTTTCAGATCTGGCACTAAAATCTCGCTTTCTGCTACACTCGCATTCCATGTGCTTGCGTCTCCCTTGGCTGTTGTAGGTGTAGCAGTGATAGCAGTGCTACAGAGAACCCTGCACTACGACTGCATTGTCCTGGTGAAACAGTTCAGGCCCCCAATCAATGGCTACTGCTTGGAGTTTCCTGCAGGTGAGTGGCTGAAACGTTGGGATGAGTCACATATAGTTCAGTGTGTTTAGATGTGCTTGGAGTATCAATCTTTATGTATTTTATAGGTTATATATTTATATTTTTATATATACATTTTATAGGTTAGACTTGATGATCTCCAAGGTCTTTTCCATCTAGTTCATTCTGTGATTCTGTGATCTTAATGAAGCTCTAGCTGGAAAACCGTGCTGAGCTCCACATGCTATTCCAGTTGATAATGAAAAAAACCAAAATAAGCTTGTTTTAGCAGATTGGAGAAAATTCCCTCCACTTCTCCTTTCTCTAAGAGTCAAAGCATTTGGCTTCTTTCCCTCATGAGAATATTAATGCCATTTTTGGGGAAGGCAGCATGATTGTGTAGATAATCAGTTAAGGACGTGGGCAGCAGCATAATGAATCCAGGGACTGAAATCCTTTCTAACACTTATCCCTCTGTAAAGACAGAGTAGAGAGGATGTTTCCCCTCTTCCATAAAGCTTGATTAGATCTTGGGATGGGTATTGCAGTTAAGTGGGAAGCTTTTAATTGTTTTTGTGTATTATGTATCTCCCAGGCCTCATTGAGGAAAACGAGTCAGCAGAAAGTGCTGCACTTCGAGAGCTGAAGGAAGAAACTGGGTACAAGGGGGAAGTCATTGAATGTACTCCAGGTCTTTGCTTTTTTAAATTTGTTTTCCCACTGAAGCTAATTCTGTCTTGATGGCTCCTCTAAATGTCTTAAATGCTCTAAACCAAAGGGAAAATCCAAGCAGCAAAGCCTATGCACATTAGCACATCTCATGGCTGTAAAAGTGAAACTTTGGTCCTTGATGTGAGTCAGTTGCTGAACTTCTGTCTGAAGCAAGTTTGATGTCTGTAGGGAGGAAATTGCTATTAATTAAGATCCTTTACACAAAATCCAATTATTCAAACTGTGATTTTGCATTTTAGTGTAAAGGTCTGAATTGCTGGACTTCTGTGAACTTAGAAAAAAAGAGCTGCATGATGCAGAGGTCACCTTCCTGTCAGCTGTGGGGAGGTGACACTACTTGTGGGGAGGTGACAGTACTCAGGTTCTCCAGTTGAAAAGAAGAAAGGAGAGTAATTGGAGTAAATTCAGAGATCCTTTGGAACATGATTGTTCCAATCCCATGCTTCCTACATAAGATAAAATGAAGGCAAAATGAAGATCATAAATCAAGCTTGAGAAGGTAGGTGAGGCAATTTAGGATTTCGAGGAAGTCATTGCAGTTGAGACTTGTCTCTCAGTTATTGGGTACAACTGCATGCTGGGGATTGGGAGAGGTTAGAGACAGGTGATGGCAAAATTAGACTCCAACAGACTGAGGAAGTCTATAAGGGATAGTTTACAGTAAATCTTTAGTCTATGGAACGAAAAGTAAATTTAGCTGTGAAAACAAGTCTTACCAGGGATCTGTAACAGTGCTGAGAGTTACAGAAACATTATTTCTAAGATTATTTGAAAAGAAAGTTTTTGCTACTCTTTCAGCATGAATGTCAGCATGAAAGGAGAAATATATGTTCTCCTAGTGTATCAGATACATTTCTGTGAAAGCTTTTGTTAAAATGTCAAGGCCTGACTCCTGCTCTGAAAAATGAACCTCTCCATGTGCTTATTGGCAGGTCTGTGCTTGGACCCAGGTATGTCCAACAGCACAACACACATTGTGAGTGTCATCATTAATGGAGATGAGGCTGAGAACACGAGGCCTAAGCAAAACCTTGGTGAGTTTTGTACCACTCATTTGAAAATTTTCAGAAGATAACAAAACAATGGGTTTAAAACAATTAACCCCACCACTGCATCTCTTCTGTCCTAGCTGATTTGGATGCTGCACATCCTTCCAATCACATCCTGCAGTCTGGATGAGCAGAGTGTGTCTCTGCAGAATTCACTGGCCCCGTTGTGAAGTGTCAGCTGTTGGCACACTCAGAATAAAACACTTCAGTGCCAAATTTCAGTGAGGGCCATAAGCACTTGTGAACCTAGATCTGCTCTTAGTTGTAGCTTCACTCTGGAAGTAATCACGGTGTCACTCACAGTCAGTCAGCCATCAAATGCTTTTTAATTGTAAACTCTAGTGTGTTTCAATCCCTTAACTTGCTACTTCTTTTTTCACTTGCAGATGATGGAGGTACGTAATGTGACTGTGCTCCCATTGACAATAAGGTCAAGTGTGATCTTCGTGTGGCAAGTTTTACTTAGAAAAAGTCAGTTAAAACTGGCTTTTATTTGTGCTTGGGTAATCTCCTGATCCTAATCAAACGTGCCTGAGGTTGACTTTGGCCTAGATGCAAATTCCTGTGGGGCATTATTGCGTCAATTATCTTTCCAAGTATTGCACCTATAGCACCAGTATTTCAGGAAATACAAATGAGTGACCCCCCAACAGCTGTAGGTCAAGCCCTAAAGACAAGTAATTCAGAGAGACAGGGGAGGGGTAAGCCAGCATAAATTCATCATGAACAAACCCTTTGAGTTGGTTTGGTCTTCAAATGCATCTCCAATCTGTGGAGTTTGCGGGTCAGTTTCAGATGGTCGGGACAGACGGGAGATCTCTGAAGTCGGGTTGTAGAGCATGAAGTTTATTGTGAAGAGACGTAAGTTTAGGAGACCTGCTGGGGGCTGTCAGACGCAGCCCGGAGCAGGTCAGAGAGGCAAGAGAAGAGAGAAGAGCTAAGAGAGCTAAGAGCGAGGATCTAAGGAAGTTAAGAGAAGAGAGCTAAGAGGGCGAGCTTGTTGCTTACAATACAATAAATCATCTTCTGTGTTGAATATTCTAATTTTCATTAACCAATCTAGAACAAACTACAAATCTTATAACATTTGCATACAGCCTATGAGAACTGTTGCATTACCATACAGTGTTATATTTTAATCCCTAAAAACTGCTTTTTGGACCCTCTGCCAAGTTGGTAGGGTCTGCTCTGACCCTTGGACCTGTCTGCAAGCAGAGGGTATTGTTTAATCAAAGGGGGGATTACCTGCAGTGACCATGCCATTGTTTTCTAGTTGTTCAGTAACTGGGGTTTGGTATCTCAAAGCTTGTCTTCATTTCAATCTTGCTTATAGTTTCTACATTCTCAGCATCTTTTGCTAGGTAATCATATTTATAAGGCTTTCGTATCTCATCTTCCCCAACACCAATCCATTCCTGTACCAAGAGAAGCCAAACAAGTTTTCTTCAACAGTGTATTTTTCATTCTCAGAAGGGAAGTTTCTCTTTTTGGAACTCTTACCCTTCATAGCTACCAACTAAACTTTTTTCCCAACTGTTTTTCCAGCTTCTTTCTGCCAACCACCTTTACTAATGAACCCAGTCACTGCCTTCCCCCATTTAATTGACCTTTTTTTGATTTTTGATATATGAAGGCTCACAACTTTTGGATGGTGATGAGCATTAAGTCAGTTTCTTTCCCCTTCTAAATTGCAAGAAACAGAAAACAGGTAAATTTCTCTACTGTTCGCTAATTTAAGGGTGTGTAAACCTTTTTCTTCTCTCCTAGAATTCGTGGAAGTTCTTTCACTTCCAAAGAATGACCTACTGCAAAGAATTGATGGTAAGAGCTTTCTGACACATTAAATGGACTCACATGAACTTCAAGAATCCCTTCTCTTCTCAGGGCTCTTCGTGTCATTTCTCATCCTAGAATACTGTATGATAAGCAAAAAGCTGTGAGAGACTTGGCCAAGTGTGAGAGTTAGTGATAGCAGTGGGTGTTTGCAGTGTCTGGAGTGCTACACATCTTCATTTCAGCAAGGACTTATATTTCTGTAAAGGTGAGATTTTAACAGCATCTCATATTTTTTTCTTTTATTTTCAGAACTAGTAGCAGAGGAACATCTGGCAGTAGATGCCAGGGTTTATACTTACGCGTTGGCTCTGAAGCGCGCAGCAGAAAAACCGCTCCAAGTTCCTTTTATGAAGATCTAGAACTGGACAATGAGAAATTTAATTCAGAACTGCCTAAGTCGGATGGCTTAGAAGTACAACTGTTCTTGTAATCAAGGTCCTTTGCTTTACTTGTAGAGCAAAAAAAGTATTTGTAGGAATGATTCTAGTATGGTTTTTTTGGAATTATGTAACGGACCAAAAGCATTTCTTCTAACTGTTCTATCAAGCCTTGACAGAATATCCATAATAAAAATACTGTTTAATTTTCAGAATGGCTTGTTTCTCACTAGATTCCTCTATGTACTTAAAATTCAGTATAGGGAAGATGCTTAGGTAACTGTGGTTGGTGTTGTAACATCATGGTTCCAAAGGAGGCAGAGGCAGAAGAGTGAGTGCAGGTCTCTTGCTCTCACAGCACTCACATAACTCCAAACACCTGGAGAGGGGAGAGCTCATAGTGGTCTGCAACTTCCTCATGATGGGCAGCAGAGGGGCTGGCACTGATCTCTGCTCTCTGGTGACCACTGACAGGACCCAAGAGAATGGCCTGAAGTTCTGTGAGGGGAGGTTTACGTTGGATATTAGAAAAAGGTTCTTCACCCAGAGGGTGGTTGGGCACTGGAACAGCTTCCCAGGGAAGTGGTCACTGCACTGAGCCTGACAGAGCTCAAGATGTGTTTGGACAACACTCTTGGGCATATGCTGGGATTCTTGGGGTGTCCTGCGCAGGGCCAGGAGTTGGACTCAGTGAGTCTTGTAGGTCCCTTCCAACTCAAAAATCATAGAATTGTAGAATATCCTATTAAGTAGTAATTTTGTGTGACAGGAGCAGGGACAGCAGCACAGGAACACCGTGTGCACACTCTGGCTGAAGTGATTGAAATGGCGATTTTAAGAACTTCCTATTATGATTTAGACATGAAGATGCTGTTTCCTTCTCCCAGCCCTAACTAAACTATGCAGAAAGAGAAAACTGGTTTGTTTGGTCTAAAATAATGACTATGACACCACTATCCACTGGTGCAAAGCAGAACTGTGCAGGCCCAGCCAGGGGATCCTGCTGAAGGTGTGAGGTCACTTATGTGCCCTGAGAGGGCACAGCCTTGCAGTTTTCCCTCTCCTGAGGACGTATCTGTGTACCCAGGCTGTACCTCTGCTCAGTCAAATCACTTCTAGGTACATCTTATCCCAAACAAACCCGCAATGCACCTGCACACAGTGGGCTGCTACTAATTATGTAAACAGCCACCACTGCTGAAAGGTCAGGATCTGAGAGTTTTAATAAACACACATCAAAATCAGTCTTGTCTCTGAAATAGATGAGGATGAGCGTGCATAATTAGAGAGACTTTCTGAAACATAAAATTGCTTAAGATTTTCTTACCTTCACAAACAACACAAAGTTACTTCCAAGTTAAGCGTGAGAGAAGACAGAAGAAATGTGACATCAAAAGGAAAAAGTAATTGATTACAGCAGAGCAGAAAAGCTCAATGACTTTAAGGGGAGGAATTTTGAGATTTGTTTTCTAATTGTGGCTGCTAAAAATTAATCAAAATTATATTCTAGAAAGAAAAAAAATAAAGAGGAAAAAACGGAGCCTTCCAGACCTCTCTCCCTATCAAGGCATGTTAGAAATTATCAAAGATTGCACATGAATTACATCTGGCACAGACAAGACATAGGAGAGAGTTTAATTAAATAAGTTTATTGTCTAATGCTTACAGTTGTTACATCGCCGCTGTAAAGTGCGACAAATTTTCAGCATGAACCCTGTTCCTCCTTTTCCCTCCTATGAACTGCTTTAGGAACCAGGCCTCGTTCTTTAGATTCACAAAAGCAAAGTGGACATGAAGTTTCAGTGGCACAGTTTTCACAAGTACATGGTTGAACAGAACTACTGGGCCGGGCTGCCCTGGCAGTGTGACAGCGGCTGCCAGGCTGCCCAAAGGAGGTCCAGGGCTGCTGCCCCAGCCCAGCAGCTCCAGCCCAGAGCCAGCTCACAGGTGAGATGAGTATCAGCCGCTGGTAAAACGTCTGCTTGCCACCCTCAGAGCACAGAGAAAGTGCCTGGCTGGAGGCACCACAAAGGAATAAGGAGTGCTGAGTTCAGCGGTGGGGAAATGAAAGTTAAAAAAGTATAAAAAATTAATGTAAAATACAGATACAAATAAATTTTGTCAGGATTACTGGCACGTGGCAATCTGAACTCAGGTATCTTTTTTTCCTATTGGGGACAGGGAAATTAATTTAACATTTTACTGCTGTGTGCAAAGACGTTTACCGCTCTCAAACTGATACATTTTACCATCTCACTGTAGTGTCTGAACAGCAAGGTAGATGAATTGTTTCCAGCATTACAGGCAACACTAGATAATACTTAAACAAGATAATGTAAACTTTATTCTTAAGGCAGCTGGTACTTATGCTGCACATAGGCATTGCTCAATGCCCATTACAGGAATGGGACATGTAGCACTTGAAAACAAGTAAAAAGAAAATAGCATTATTGGACTAAATGACGCATGTTGTCAAAATACTTTCCCTTTCACACAAAACCATGAAATATTTGGACATCTAGAAAAATAATGCACCTACTCCTCCAACCTCAGCCTGTTCTTTTACAAATATTTCGAAATACTGATAAATAATAGTGACTGCAAGCAGAATGCCAGTGCCAGAGCCAATGGCTCCTAGAAAGTCAGCCAGTACTGAAAGGGCACCGATACACAAACCACCAAATGCAGCTGCTGTAGGGATGTATCTGTAAGAAAGGAAAAAACAGGAAAGAAAAAGGTAAAAATCAAGGTATCTTTCTTTTACAAACATGGAAGAGATTCAACTCAAATTCTCTCATTATGCCACTTAAAGACACTACAGGTAGATCTCTAATCTGCTGCTATAACTTCTTTTGCATAACTAGGAAAAGCAACAGCTGAATGGGAAGAATCTTCCCTTTTGCAGTGGAAACAGGTATCAGATTTTTCCAAGAATCTCTGCTCTGGTTGTCACTTCGCCAGCACTCTTCACCATCCAGCTGGAAGTCAGCATTTCCTTACCTGTTAAGCTCATGAACCATTGAAGTATCCCTGTGGCCTCTCATCACCATTTGCTGTTCTTTGAGTTGCTTGGCAACCTGCAAAAAATGTTATTTCATGAAACTGCTGCAGTATTTCACAGTCACTTGATGTTTACTGGGGTGACAACTGATCAGTCAGTAGCTGGTCAGTTCTAAACCAGAAGCACTGTTTGAAAACAATTAAGGTAGAACACCTACATCTTTTGCTGATGAGCCAGACACCTCGATCCAAGTCTTGGAGAAGAATGCACAGGATCCCAACATAAATATTATATAAACTATTACATGGACAGGATCCTCAAATATTGCACCCATGGATTCTGGAGGGGACAAGTAGTAGCACAGGCCACCAACGGGGTAAGAGCGAGCAGGGCCACCTCCACTGACATCCTGAGAGGGGAAGAAAAAGGCAGTAAGTTATTTCTCACAGACTTCCCACATTCCTATCCTGTATCTATAGAGGAATTCCTCTTTGATGTTTGAAACAGCTTTTATATACAAATGTTAAAAAGTAAGTATTCCAGTTGGTTAAATGCCAAGTAAAAATGCAGATAATTCTATGCAGCTAAAATGTGATAAAAGACTTACTGCCCACTGTCCCAGTAAATTCACCAAGAAGTTGCCACTGAAACGAACAGACAACATCTGGGAAATGACATAGAGGTTTGACACTAAGGCAGACTGCAGAATGATGGGAATGTTGGAGGTATAGAACAGCTTGATGGGATAGCTGCTGTACTGCCCACGGTACCGTGCAGACTTGATGGGTAAATCCACTCGGAATCCCTGTGGGGAAGAACACAAATGCACCAGGGTTCACTTCCCTGATAGACACAAGGTATTCCCAGTATGCCCCTGGGACCACTATTCCTGACCATGCAGTTCTTGCTGGATAAACAGGGAGTGCAAGGTCTGAGATAGTAGCGCCCAAAGGCTTCCTGCTACAGTCTGAATTATAAATGTTAGGGATTTTTAAGTGTTACTGCTTGGTTGAATTACATTCTTTTCACATAAACATGGTTTCTCATCTACTAACTGATACTCCTGTAAAATACATTTGATAGAATAGGGGTTGATAAAATCCTGTAATGGCTTCTAACTGAACTAGCCAGTTACCAGTAGGCTCTTGTGTAGTAAGCCCAGTTTTCTGGGGCAGAATCCTTCCTGAGTACACCCAAGAAAAACCACATGGACTTGAAAAACTGGTATTTCTTCTTTCCTTTTCCTTTTTTTGCCAGCACTCAGACTCAACAACTTAAAAAAAATTTAAAAATCACATTTTAGCACCCCCCAAAATCTCCATATGGATCCTCCTTTAGTGTCCATTTTAGTAGATACTCAGATTTAAAAACAAACACTAATTAAATGTTTCAAGATTAAATGTTTCAAGAAAATTAGCTATGCAGTCTTCTAGAACAAGTCTGTCATACACATCCCAAAGAAGCCAAGTTCTCCAGCTCTGTCCAAAAGTATTCTTTAAAGTCCATGATGAATATTAAGAATATTATTGGTGTGATGCAACCATTGCAGTACCAGAATCCATTTTATTAAAAATATTCTCATGGTGTATGGCATTTAATGGAATGTGAGATTACACACTGAGTGCAAGTAGGCCTGGCTGTAAAATTTAACAGCTTTACTGTCACAGGTAATTGTTACTGAAATAACAACACTGGAATAAAACGAGCTTCTTACTCAAAGCTAAAATACTTCAGTTATTCTGGCTTAAACCTTCCCATGTTTTCCCAAAGACCGCAGTGTCCAGGATCCACTTCTACCTCTGCAGAGCTGCTGTGAGGAGTTTTACCTGGAAATAGATGACTACAGCAAACACAAACACTGTAGCAATCAGGTTCATGAGATTGGGCAGATTCTGTCGGTAAAAAGCCTCCCGCAAAGCCCGGACTTTGTCAGTTCGTGTGGCCAGGAGATGGAATAATGCAATCACAGCACCCTCAAACTCTGTTCCTACAGGAAGCAAGAAAGTGAAAGAAAGGTTAATCTCCAAATTAAAAACATTAAAAGAAAAAGTACCTTTATTTTGGAAATTTTAAGTACAACACACAGAAAATCTGATACAAAAGGACATGGATCCTGTTATAACAAATATGTCACAATATAGAACTCTTTTTTAGCTTATGGAATGTAGAATGATCTAAAAAAACATTATTCCTGGTTAGAAAAGCTAAAAAAACCCATCGAAGTCACACACATGAAAGAATACTCTCTTCCTTTCTTTTATGGGAGCAGGAGGATATTTGAAAGGAAGAAATAATAAACAAGGTGAAAAATAGCTTTTAGAAGAACAGTAATAAAAATGCAACAGAACTACTAAGAATTAGGTTCAAAAGAAAACAAATTAAAAACATGGCTCAGAATTTCAAATGAATGCAGTAAATTAGTTAATTTCTTGATGCTGTAACTCAAGGTGGTATTTCAGGGGTCTCAGAACCACTAGATGTTGTCAAAGACTGGCTGAGGAATGAAGAGATTGCAGTCTCTGAAGAATCAAACCATCTTAAAATAATTCAGAGGCACCAACTACAAAAGCATCCTATAGCCACAAACAACAGCTGGATCAAAAACAACTCTGAACATACAGCACTTCCTATATTTTCTATTCCCATGGACTAAGTGATGCTAAAACAAGACTATTTCAGTTTGCAAATCCAAATATTTTCATTCAAGGGACTTCAGGTCCCATTTTAACTGATGCACTTCAAATCAGCAAAGGCAAACTTGTATTAATCTCCATGTAAGTCAGACATTTTCATCTTCCATGTTAATTGGATAACTGACTTCAGAAGCCAATCACCATACATTAAAACTTTTTTTAAACGCCATTCAATAAACATCTGATAATTTATGTGTAGTATACACCCACTGAAACATGTTGTGACTGACTGTAACAGCACACCTACCTCTGCCAGTGTTGATGGTAGTGGGACTGAAAGCTTTCCAGACAATGGTTTCACATATATTGGTAGCAATAAACAGGGAAATACCAGACCCCAATCCATAACCTTTCTGTAGCAACTCATCTAGCAGCAACACAATCAAACCAGCCACAAACAGCTGTGAGAAAAGAAACAAAACTGAGCAGAAACAAGAATAAATCAAGTCAAGAGTTGTGTATTAATTCCCTGCCTCAGTATTTTCATCATGTTGGAGAGTGATCATTAATTGTTTCATCTAAATGTCATTCATGCAGTGTTTCTGCCCTCTCACGTACCAAGGCCTGCACATCTCACCTGGCAATGAGCTCTGTGCCTTTTTTTCAAGGCAGACACAGCAAACAGATTACTCAGTAGGAACTTTTTTTCTAAAAAAAAAGTTTAATGTTGTGCATTTACTGCTTTGTTCTACAGGAGAATGTCTTAAAGCTGCAGCTGTGCCATTTAGTGAGAATTCCTCCACAGCACTGAACAGCTGCCACTGTTTCCAAAGTCCACCAATTCCTGTATTTTCCACTAAGCAGCCACTCCTACCTGAAATACTTTTGATATTAACTATCCCAGCATCCTCCTCCTTTATGGAATATATAGAATTTCTCATATCTAGACAGCTACAAATGATGATGCTTTACGGCAATAAAGTAAACAAATTGAAGTCACCCAGACATAGAAAGATTTTTCCTCCCAACTATACTGTCTCTAACCAGTCTCAGTTACACACAAAATAGCTCTTTACAAACCTGAATTATAATAAGAAGACAAATTCCAGCACCCATTTCAGCAGGATCTCCATACATTCCAGTCATAACATACACAATGGCTTGCCCAATGGTAATAATCATCCCAAATACTAAAACAAGAGAGAAAGCAAATCCTTTAAAAAATCTGCTGAAGTCACCTACCAAAGAAATCTCATATCTAGTATCACTTAGGCAGGCTGCTTTCCCAAGAATAAAAATACACTCAGTAATTTTAATTGCAACACTGTTTACATTTCTGAGCTCCATTGAACAAGGCTCTGTCTTTTGGAGTATCACCAACTTCAATGATCTTTGCTCCTGCCAGCAGCTGCATGATCAAACCTGATGTCACAATGGGTGAGATACCCAATTCCATCAAAGTACCTAGAAAAGAAGAAAAATTAAAACAATTGCCATTCAAGCACCTCTCCTAAAGCATTAGGTCTCTTGAAAGGTTCCTGAGCTATAAAGAATATTTCTGATAATGCTTCCAATATATATATTCCTGTACAGGTATGACAAAACAAATGCAGTTATGGCCTCACAAAAGGCTGCTGTGTTAAAACCTGTAATTTTGAAGGCAGCATGGAAAACCCATGTAGCTTTTAATTACAAATATTTTTGTGGAACCATGCTAACACAGAAGGCCAATGCACACTGAAGCTCAGCTTTTATGCCATATCCTCAAGGACATATACCTGGACAGCATCTTGTCCCTGGTTATTTATTCTGTCAGTGCTTCAATGTCACATTTTCCAAAAGTTTAATTTTGCAGACCACAAAAATATGCTGTAGATCCACAGCTTCTGAGAACACTGCCCTCGAAATCACTGGCTCTAGTTGAGAGTTTAGGATTAAATTAGTTCTTAACAAAACAAAGACTGTCATTAAGCTGCTCTTACTCTGCCAACTCACTGGCACAGTGTCACTGAGGTACCAACTCCCAAATGTATGCAATTCAAAGAGGGAAAGAATTAAAGTAATTATTATAATTTGGTTCTTTCATACTTGTATCCTGGAGTTTGCATGTTAAATATTCCATCACCTCTCATGGAAATCTCTATTCCTCCAGCAGCTAGAAAATTAAGATGTCAAAAACTTTAGCCTTCACCTCACATCCTCCACTGACTTCTAGTCAGTTGACGTAAGTGAAAATTCACTTTCTCACTCCTGCTTTTTATTGCTTTCAGTCTCTCTAGCCTTTTCTTGGCCACTGATACCATTCTGTTTGGGTAGTGGACAGCATATTTAGTATCATACACTGCTAGAGACACACCACATTCTGCCAATTCTGCAGGAGAGTCTGGAGCAGAGAACTTCTTTACTTTACTATCCTCACTGGTGTGACAAAATTTGCTATTCCTAAGTAAGCAGCACCTTCACATTGGAGGGTTCCAGTGATTTTCTTACTTCCAGCCAATTTTCCAAGCTACAGATGAGATCAGTGTCTTCATTTAGAGTCAAGCATGACTGTTCACCCATCTTAAGTTTCAGACTTCTAGCATTAGTTTGAATCTTCTTATACGTTTGGTTGTGTTCCACTTTACTCTTCTAAAATACATTACTTTGGTCTTGCTAAACTTTATGCCTAATTATCTCTGTCTTTAGCTTTCCCACCTAGAAAATTACTGACCCATAACATTGCCAAACTATTATGAAGTGTAACTGACATGGACAGGTGAGGCATTTCCTAATCAACACCCTCATACTACACATTAGTGCAGTTCCTAACTGGAAAGCCAGAAGATTCCCTGTCCTGTATATTATTTAGAAAGAGACTGCTCTAAAATCCTAAATGGAATCATCCCAAAGCTTGTGAATCAATATTAATCTCATCTGCATGTCAAAGAAATCCCATTCCTAAAATGAAGCGCCCCTTAAGTACCGATTTTAATTACATCTGTGTTAAGAACTTTACAGAGTGTTCTAACCTGACATCTGGGTGGTGTGGAATTTAACAGCCAACTGTTTTTCTCCTGTTTATTCTGATAGAAAACAGAGGAAAGAGTGAGTACCAACCTCTGTTTGATGCAAGAATGACTCGCATCCAATAGAAGGGGTCTGCAGAATCTGATGACATGATTCCAAACAAAGGGATCTGTCAAAGTGCACAACAGCATTAAAGAGATACACACAATTAGCATGCATTAATACAAAAATCTTAACATGTAATGATTCAACTGTTACATTGTTTAGTTTTTTTTTAAATTAAACCAGAGATACTGACACCATTTTTTCTAATCCTCCAACTGAGGCATAATTCAGAGGACTAAACTAAGACCCTTCTACAGGAAAAAGCAAAAACCCCTAGAAAAAAGAGGTTTAAATATTAAAATTCCAGAGAAAGAAATATGTTTTGAAATATCCTACATGGAACTGTCAATGTTAGACAAGTTCATACAGAATTTCCAATATTCTGTATGTCAATATTGAGGGATTTTGAGCTCTTTAAAACTCTTCCTAATCATCAAAACAGTAGACAAGGAATCCAGGCAATCTTAGAAATCAATTTCTGAAAACTCTAGTCTGCACCATCTGTTGTCCTTATTAAACTACTATAATCTCTCATATAGATGGAAAATTCTAATTATGCATACATCCAGCTGCTAGTAAACCCAGATAAACTACATGTTCTTCTAGCTCTAGTATCATTCCCACTTCTTCCTGCCAAAAAGCAGATAGGTACAAGAGCTGGGTTTTAGCCTTTGAACAGTCCTTCAGAGCTGAAAACAAAAACTATTAAACTACTGCTCTGCACTCAGGAACGGCTGCATTAATAAACATAAGCTAAAAACCCTGATTCTGAAATGCGTGGTTCATTTTGAATCTTCCAAGAGGTCTATAAGTTCTAAAAAATGTATTATCAAGTAATACATGGATTCTCATTTTCTTCAGTATCCAGGTATCCTTTAAAGAAAAACAAAAAAAGCCTCTACTGTTTACAAGCCAAGCACAGGTTCTAGGAATGCCTACAGCTATGAGTAATAAAGATCACATAAATGTTTTTACAAAGACAGGAATTTTGGAGGGGTTTTAGGTAACAACTTTACCGGGATATTCACAAAAGACAAGTTCTAAATGTCAACTTAAACATTTCACAAAAACATTTTCCTTCAATCTTTACAATCCATCAGCTTGTTCAAGAGGAATTTGGTAAAAAGTCACTTCAATTTCGTTTTCACACTTGTGAGTGCTACAATTTAAATGTAGCTATGAACAGAGGGTAAACAATGCGCTGAACTGCTCAATTTGTTTATGCTGCTCAATAAATAATTACCTTGGCTGTTTACCCTGCAGCCACTATCATTTGGCATGACTCTTGTAACAAGAAAAAAATTATGTATTTCTGACTAAATAAAAAGCATTAGTTTCTAAAAACATCTATGATCAACACTAAAGACTATTTCAGAGGGCCAGGTTTTTTCAACTTAACTTTAAATACTTTAACATAAAAATAAAACCTGAAACTGGTAGGTCAACATGAAACAAGAATGTCTCATGCTTTCAGCGTACTTTGTATGTACAGAACACATATTTTCTGACCACAGACAACATCAATACCTACCTGGCAGCACACTAAGAAAATGAAGAGCGTGATAGCTGTCCATAGTACCTTCTCTCTGAACTGGATCTACAGGACAGATTGGAGACACAAATGTGTTCACTGTGTGTAGAACTTCCACTGCACTCTCACATCAGCACTAAATGCTGTTATCATTCAGAACTCAATGCAAAGATATTGAACCAGAAAGCATCACTCCTCATTGGAATTTATTTTTTATATGATTTCAGATTTTAGAGAGAGGGACAAAGGTAACTTATGTGGGACTGGCAGACATTCAGTCACTAAAATATATTTTATCTACAGTATTCTAATACAGTGGGTATTTACAGAAGAGCAACAAAATGGCTAAAATCATGGACTTACCAGAGCAAACACAAAAGATTAATGCAAAAAATTTATCTTCAGTGCTTAGTGCTCTAGGCTTCAACAGAAGTTTTGTAAGGCTGGAAGTTATTAAACTAAAGCACTATAAAGATTTTAGAGGGATTGAACTGTTGTGAAGGCAAATGATAAAAACCAGAAGAACCATGAGTTTTCAACAGCAATTCAAAATATTTAGAATTAAGTTCTTCAAAGGGTATTAGAGGAAGCTTTAAATTCATCATTGTGAGCTTTAAATTCATCATTGTGTTCATGGACATAGACCACAAAATGATTTTTAAATATTCTTTGTTTTCCTCTGAGGTATTTTTATTGATGTAGATTATATATTACTTTAAAAAGAATGCCAGACCAATGATCACTAGACATTAATTCATTGAAGAGAATCTCAGAGTCACAACATTTGAGGTGCCTGTAATTAATGCCAAGTGCAAGAAGAGAAGAATCACAAGATTTAAGTTTGAGCCAGAGGATTACTCAAAGCATGAGACAGAAAGAAACACACTTGAAGAGAGCAGAGAAAGCTGAGATGCAGGGTTATGTTCAAGTTCCCACCTCTCCTCCAGGGACTGTAAACCTGAGGGTTAAGTGTGTTCACTGCAGACAAGTGTGGAGCAGCTACTAAAACATGACATGAATTAACACATAAGAGAGATACAGCAGCAATGGTTGGAGCTCTCTGCCTCCAACCACTGAATCTGCCTGCGGAGAAGTAAAAAGAAAAAGGGTTAGTGCCTGGTTTAACAGGTACTGAACACCCACAAATGAGAAACTACAAACCAGTGCAGCAGCAGCACAGGTCCTCAAGCAAAAGAAAACCCAGAATGTAGTCTACATCTTTATAAGTGAAACCATGCACTTCGAAGCAAAATAATCCAAGTAATTTAATTTTTTTCCTGCTACTGCCTCACTCTTAAAAGAGGACAGATGCTAAAAATACAGCACAGAGTTATAAAAAGAAAAATAGTGACAGCAGCAAATAAATCCAAACAATACCTTGTGTTAGACTATGCAGTGCTGACCCACTTTACCAAATCTCAACTCCACAATTCAGATTTTAAGCACAGACTTCTAAACCCAAAAATGCTTAAACAAATTATCTCTACAGCCCCACGGTTAACCTTGGCTTCAGAGGCATCGGTAAAAGTCTAAAATTGTTCTGGTTCTCCCTGTAACTGTGGTGAATATGAGCATTAGAGGAATTCTGCATCACCCAAATCACAGTTATTCACAAGGAAAGCAGTCTCTATGAGTCAAGATAACTGGAGAATAACTATCTCCGACTGCACAGACACAAAGTATAAGTGAGCAATCCAGGCCCCTTAGATGAGAGCTAGGCCTCTGCTCAAGGTTACTTGTAAGACAGCTGTGGGAAAGGGAGACATGAAAGCCAAAAACAAGCTGCAGGTGTCTAAAGATTAACTTGGCAGAAGAAACTGTTATTGTAGCCTTCTGATACTAATGTAGTGCCCTAATTAGAGAAAAGTCCCGTGTGAAACTTCTGTATGAGAACAAACACTGTGTGTATGGTAGAAGAAAAACTTATCATGTAGTTTTATTTTGGGCACGCTGTAAAGTATAAGTATGCTCACTGTTGGACAATAAATGGCTTCGCTTTTGATCATATTGATCTGGCATGATGTCCCATCATTTTCCTCGCAGAAAGAAAAAGGAGTCATCCGAATCCATATGTCAGGAACAGCAAAATACAGAATGGTACCAAAATATTCCAGTCACAAATGCTAACAACCACAGGGACAGTAAATTTCACCATCTGAACTGATTCAATTGGACATTTTCTTCCTTTGACATTTTTCTTAAATCATGTGAAAATGAAGGGATTTGAGCATTATCATCTTGGTGCTCTGAACAATGTGTTCTACTTAGAAAATCTGTGCATAAGGGAAATATGAGCCCATTCTACTAACTACAAAAGTAGCAATCACTTTTGCTAATCAAGTTGGCCAAAACACAAAAGCAACACTCCCTAGAGACAGAAAAAAACACTTTCCTCATCAACAAGAATGGCAAAATGATTCAGTGAGAGCCCAACTGAATCAAAACATCATCTTCACTTAACAACCAATACCTGTTTAATGAAAATGAATCTCCTTTTCTATTTGATTATCTAAATTTCTTGTCCTGGCCTTTAAACAATCCACTAAAACCATTACTGGTCATATCTGCCCGTGACAGCTTGCAAGAAAACAATAAATTACAGAGAATTAGAGTCACATGGAATGACCTAAATCACTAGACAAACTACATAGAAGGAAGGAACATGACTGAAAATGGTCAAAGGGCTCTTCAGCCTAGGAAAGATGTTCCCAATTATATTTTCACTTTAAATTTGTACAGAGCTGGCAACTGGCAGCCATTGTCTAGACAACGACCTAAATAGCAGTAAAGACAAAGTGACCCAAATAGACAGGACAGGAATCTTGGCACCTCTCTGGGCATCCTTCATCTGCTGATGGACAACAAGGACAGATCAAGATCCTCTTCCTCTCTGGCAAATAACACCTGCCAGTGAGCTTTACAGAACCATCAGTATCTGTAGGTTTGTGCCAGCTTTCTCTTCTCACTCATTTTACGAGACAAAAATGGGATGGCTGTAACCAGCTAATTACAGATGTGCCATAAATTGGCACCAGAAGATTGCACCAAGGTTCCAGTGCAGACACAAAGATTGGCACCTGCCACCCATACCTGGTGCATCCAAGCCTCAGCATAGGGTCTGGCTCTGGAGATTCCTGCTCTGAAAACGACTTTGTCTGACCTAAATAATTTGTTTAGAAATCTGTCCCAAGGCTGAAAGATGCTGGAAAGCAACTAGGTAAGCCAGATGGAGCCAAGAGCCAGGGGGTATATCCCAGCATTTAAAAAAAATCAATTCCAGAGGGCCACAATCATGATTTTTCACTATATTCACTCCATGCAATCCAGAAGGCTCAGCTATGGTCACCGGCACAAACACCTCTGGATCCAGTCCTAACCTTTGGGAACCTCTCATTAACCAAAGAGGATTCTCTGGGATGGTCTCATGTTTCCAGTTAAGAATATAAAAACCAACATTTAGCTCTTAAGGAATTTTCATGGACATCATGACAATATTAAGTCAATTTGTTACTCTAATTATATTGTTTGTCACCTGGACAACATGTGCTTGCTTGAGTTTTGAAAGTAAAAATGGTGTTTGGTTGGGGTTTATTTTTGGACAAGGTAGGTCTCTTTTTGATATGTAGAAATTACCTATTTTTAATCTAGAAAATGTGCCAAGAAGTGGAAGGCATTTCAAGGGCTAGAGGACTAGAGAGATCAGCTGTAAATGAACTGAGTTCATTGATTTCAGATCAAAGAGAAACATCACATCCAGAAGGTGAACAGGCAGCAATTACCTGAACTGTACCACAGATCACTCTCCCACTTCAGCAAGGTGAATCACAGCTATGGGTGTAGGAGATACTTTGTGGGAAGGAGAATTAAATTTGTGTTTCCTGATCTACAGAACAATCCTTTTCCAAGTAATATACAAGCCAGCTCAAAGCCAACAGGGGATCCACAGAAAAACAAAGCTTGAAGACTCTGTCCTAGTATATTAAAATAGATCACATGGAGCTGAAACTAAATAAACTTAGTCTAGAATTGAGATTTTTTTTTAAAAGGAGTTAGCATAATTACCAAAGGGAACAACTTACCAGAAGGGTGCTCAGAATTCATCATCACAGTGATATTTTACCTCAACATGGATTCCCCCTGCTCAAAGGAATATGTGCTACTTTAGGGCTCACTGTCTGTATCTATATTGGAGCCTGGACTAGAATACCACAATATTCCCTCCTGTGTGAACTAATAAAAGTAAGAACATAATGTGGCACTCACTTTTCTTTCTGGTTTCTGGATTTCAGGTAACACTGCACAGAATGGCTTAATAACTTCTAGAAATTTTACTGTTCCAGAAAAACAAACACACACACAAAAGAAGACAGAAAAATATATGAATGAACATTTATGAATTTGTAAAACTTCACAGAACTTTATTTAGCTTCCAAAACTGTCTGAAAACTAACATACTCTTCTTAAAACAGCTGAAAACAGGTCAAAAATGTGAAGTAGAATTCTTGTTCTAACCAGATTTGGCCCATTGTTTTTCCACAGCTGGAATAATTTTAGCGAAGTGGTGCTGTATGTATCACCAGAAGTGAACTGAATTGTATTCCATCTAAAAATAAATGACCTAGTATCAGTCAGTCTGTGCTAGTTAAACATAGAATGATATTGAAATCAAAAGGTATCCATGCAGAGATTAGAATCTTGTGTTTACTGAAGTATTTAGCTGAAAAAATAATTCAATCCCTAAAATATGTTTAGAAAATTTAATTTAAATGAATGGAACACTTATTCTGATTGGTACTTCAGGGGATTTTATTTTAGCTTTTAATACATCTCTCTTCACAGTTTCCCCTTTAAAAACACAGAAAAGCTCAAGAGTTTGAGCTCTTTTTTCTAGGAAAAAAATATGTCAATTTAGGAAAAAAAAAATCAAAGCATATGTGCTTGGTGGGGAATTTGCCCTCCAAAATGTGAACATTATTTCCAGTCCCAGCACACTGGGACAGACATAAAAAACCAGCATCAGTTCCTTTTCAAAGAGAATGCATTTATTACACTGTAAGTAACATTTTGGTTGTAGTGTCATGTTTACATTTACATTCTGATGCAACATATGTCTCCTCTATCAATCCCAGGCCCTCACACAGCTCGTTGGAAAGGTGCACCTCACTCCACAGAGATCAAAGATCTGCCGTGAACAGGATATCAGAGCATCATGGAATGGGTCAGGTTTGAAGGGACCACAGTGGCTCATCTACTCCAACCTCCCTGCTCGAGCCTGGCCATCCCAGAGCACATGGCACAGGGTTGTGTTCAGACAGTTCTGGAGTATCTCCAGTGAGGGAGACTCCACAGCCTCTCTGGACAATCTGTTCCAGTGCTCGGTCACTGCACAGGACAGAAATTCTTCCTCATGTTCAGGTGGAAGTTCCTGTGCATCAGTTTCTGCCCTTTGCATCTTGTCCGATTGCTCAGCACCACCGAGCAGAGCCTGGTCCATCCTCTTGACATCCTCGCTTTAGACACTTATACACGCATATATATGCGTATACAGGGTATATATACTAGATACGCATATATAGTGTATATAGTGTGTACATATATAGTAGGACTAGAGTAGAACAGGACACTCCAGCACGAAGCAGCGCCCGGCCTCACGCTGTGCCCGGCAGCACCGTCCCTGTGCGGGGAGCGGTTGCCCGGCACCCCCGGCCCTGCCTGCGGCGGCACCCCGGGCACGGCGCGCCCTCACCGGCCACGGGGCACCGGCCACGTCCTCCCCGCGCTGCCCGGGGCCGCTGTCCCCACCCCGGGTCCCGGCCCGCTCCCTCCCGGCTCTGTCCGCACTCACTGCCCATGGCGGTGGCGGCCCGGCCGCGGTCCCGGCGCTGTCACCGCCGCTGTCGCCGCCGTCACGTGACGCGCGCTGCGGACGAGCCGTCCCTCCCCGCCCGGGGGGACACGGCGGTACCGCCCTCACGGAGCGCCCCCCGCGCCCTGCCCCAGGCGAGGGGAGCCGCAGCGGCGGGATTGCGGGGAGTGGGGGACGCCGCGGCGGGATCAGGCTGAGGGCGGGCAGCCGCGGCGGCGAAGGACCGCGCTCCCGGAGTGCTCCGCGCGGCGCGAGGGGCGGGCACGGCCCCTCACCGCCATCCTTCAGCCCTGCCCGGGCGGGGGAACTTCCCCGCCCCTCACTCGCCCGGGCCTCGGGGCTTTGGCGTTTCTATGGTGGTGTTGGTACGGCAGTACAGGTGAAAAAGCACAGGTTGAGCGGTTTGGTACCGAAGCGTTTTATTAACAGCCCAAACCACCCGTATTGACAGATGGATGTGATCGTTTCACAGGGTGAAAGGACATTCGGCCATTGGAGCAGGTCCAAAGAAGGGTAATAGAGCTGGGGAAGGGTCTGAAGCACAAGTCCCGTGAGGAGCAGCTGAGGGAGCTGGGATTGTTCATCCTGGAGAAAAGGAGGCTCGGGCTGACCTTATCACCCTCTGCAACAGGTGAGAGTCGGACTCAGCTCCTGGCTAACCAGCGACAGGATGAGAGGACATGGCCTCAAGCTGCACTAGGGGATGTTTAGGTTGGACATTGAGCGGAATTTCTTCACATAAAGCATGATTCGACATTGGAACAGGCTGCCCAGGGAGGTGGTGGAGTGTCCATCCCTGCGGGTGTTTAAGGAAAGCCTGGACGTGGCATTAAGTGCCATCATCTGGTTGACAGGATGGTCATCAGTCCTAGGTTGGACTCAACGGTTTTGGAGGTCTTTTCCAACGTAATTGACTCAGTGATTCTGTGAACCTGACAACCTATTCCAATATCATCCCACAATCACCAAAACAGGCATCACACCTACAGAGCTCCCAGTTACAACAGCCAGTGGTCTATAAAATTAGGATCATCAGAATTTACTACAAGATTTAGATATGGCAATGAAAAATAGTATTCTTTCTGAATAACTGATCTGATGCACAAGCTTGAATTCTTCCTGTATTAGGCTAAGTTACCAAAAGAGAACACAAAATGTGTGAAGCATTAGGGCTCCTCCAAAACTTTGAGTCTATATTTTTGATTGCACTCTGCATTCCCTAAGAAATCCTCTTAAACAAGACCTTGCTACAATACCTAAACAACTTTGTTCGATAGCTTTCCTTACTTGAAATCACTTAGAAAAGTTTTTTCTTCCAGTTTTATATAGTCATAATAAATATTAATAAGCAACTCCATAGAAATTACTTTCACCTAGAGTTCTTGTACAGTCTGACAAATGCCCATAATGGGCCTGGCAGTTTACTTGTAGATCATAATCTCCAAACAATAGCTGGGTTAGTAGCTAAGCTTCAGGAAGTTTCTTGTAATCACCCTTTGTTCAAATGTTTAGCCATACTTATCTTGGAAGTTCATTAAAATACAGATTTTGTTAGCAAACACTCCTGTCTCTAAGTCACTGGCCTCTGTTCTGGTGATTGATAAAAGCTCCAGGAGGTTTCTTCAGTCCATACTGACACAGATGCACCACTTCAGGTGTGCTGAACAAATGTTTCTATGGCACCTTCTTCACTGACAGAAGGAAAAAAAAAAAAAACGCAGTATTGTTTCTTTTGCTTATTCAAAATACTACTGTGTTCAGAACTTTTCATCTTCAAAGTTCAGACTTTATTTTTTAAATCTAAACTAACATCACTGTTACTAAAATACTTGTTTTAATATGTTTGTTTTCCTGGTGTGTTTTCTTTCTGTCACTGAGAGTTTCTGCTGCCTTTAATGAACTGCTCAACCTAACAGCTCCTCCCTTCAATGTCTACTTTTTTCCTTCTAGTCTTGCACTTCTCTCTGAAAATCCCGACACACCACAATGTACACATGCTGTAACTCTCTTTCTAGTTAGCTCCTTGCTATCTAACAGCACATAAAGGCTCACTTCTCCTTGCGTTAATGACCTGCAGAATTTCCTGTCCAAGGACTGGGACCTGCTCTGTTACCCACTGTCGTGGTTTTAGTTTGCTTATTTAGGTTTGTGGTTAAATGCTAGCACACTTACTTAAATTTACTTGATTGCTTGTTGTGAGATAAGGATTAGGAGTAGGCAAAGTAGGCTCAAACTTTATAAAGTACAAAGAAGTTTTATTAATATATCTAAGACAAAGGGAAAAAAGGAAAAAAAAACTTAAGAAAAAAAAAAAAAAAACAACAGAACAAACTCTCCAGACCACCCTTCCTTCCCCACCTCTCTATTTCATTCTCCCTGACAACATACAAAAGACAACACTTTGACTTCTAGTCAGTTTACCACCTCAGAAACAGCTCTTGTTTCAGTTCATTCAGGGAGAGAAGTTTCTTTTGCTTACACCATGGATTTTCTGTAAGAAAAATACAGTTTTTATGGGTTTTCTGCCTCACCATTAACCGCCGCCCGGAGTAAAGTCTAGCTTAATGGTGAATCTCTCCCACACCAGTAGCCTTCCCACAGCCACTATGGTGGGTTATGAACAGTCCACAGGGTACTTGTTTTAAGGATGCGCAGTTCAGTTGTAGTAACAAAGAAAATTTTTTCTTCTGTGCTTAGTAACACAGGTTCTCCTGACAACTCAGGTTCTCTAGCATTCTCCCCGGGACTAGGGCTCTGGATCACAGCCTCTCCTCTTTTTTGGTTCTAGTTTTTCATCAGGCTGTACTTTTTCAAGACTTACTTGTCTGTACTTAGGTATTTCAGTTCATTGGCTGCAATAAGAACTTCACATCTCTCTTTGGACTATATCTTCATATATTACAGAGAATTTATTAGCTCAGTCTCCAACTATGGTTCTCTAAAAGAGTTTTCAGCTTCACTCTTGAAGCAACTTCCCATGCACCCCCTTTTTAGTATCAGTTCTGCTTTTTTCACTGACTGTAAAGTCTCTGCGCTGCACTATGTAGATGTCTTCACTCGTTCCTCTCTCTTCGAGGAAGGATGGGTGTCTGTGAGTTTAGTCCAGGCATGGAGAGAGTTAATCTCTGTCTCTCTCTCTCCGGCAGTGTGAGGATCACGTGCTCTTTGCCGGGCTGCTTGAACAGGTCTGAGCTGGATGCCAGACGCTCTCAAGAGTCTCTGCTTGGTTCTGCGGAGCTGGCTCGGCCTGGTGGGGCCATCTGGGTCCGGGGTGACAGGGCAGGGCCTGGCCCGAGCTGGATGGAGTCCGGCCCGGTCCTTGCCTGGCCCGGCTCTCCCTCTTGTGTAGCTGACACACTGGCTGAGCTGGATCTGCTGAAAATTCCAATCGTTTCCTCCCCCATGCCTGCCCGGCTGCAGCGGCACGGCTGCCGTAAAAACCTCCCTTCCCCCCCCCATCCCTCCTTTGGAAAGGCGGGGGGGGGGGGGGGGAAAGCGCTTGGGCCTTACCAGCGAGAGAAGCAGGAGCTGCTCCTCTCTACACAGCAGCAGCAGGTCCAAAGAAGAAGAGCGTCAGGATGTCTCTGCTTATATATGGTTTTTTCTTTGAAGGCAGACCAACTTTTTTAATTGGTTTACTTACTTATCAATTTTTAAAACTACCTGATTATTGGCTCTCTCTCTCGCAGGAAGGAAGTTGTATTCCTTCCTGCATTCCTGCAGCTCAGATCACTTCTTAGATTTTGACTCCTCTGGCCTAACCCAGAACACCCACTCACCCACCCTGTGTAGCATCTCAGGCACATCGTGTGACTCTTGGGGTGTCCTGTGCAGGGCTGAACTCAATGATCCTTGTGGGTCCCTTCCAACTTAGCATCTTCTATGGTTCTATGATTCTAAGTTCTGCTTCTCTTTTTCCAAATGCAAAAGCACTCCAGCGCTGTGCAGGGATGTCCCAGCCTGCATGCAGAGAAGAGCAAGGTGCACAGATGGAAAACAGCCTTGGGTGCATCCAGAATTGCTGGGAGAAGCAGTGTTAGCCCCTCAGTCAGCAAGTGCTTTGTCTTGCTCTTGGGAGCTGTTATCCATCACGCAAGAGCAGTGTTCTGCAGGCAGCCTACATCAGCTGGCTGAGGAAAGCTGTGCTCAAGCTCTCCCTTCTACCCCAGGATCCCTGGGGAGCTCCATGGCACACACACCAGCGCTGGGCTGGGGGCACTGAACCGAGCAGCACTACAGAAATAGCTTTGTCTCCCACCAGGAGGATCAAACAGGTCAGAACACTTGAGCATCCTTTACTTGGTTGGATAACCAGACCTGCACAGCCTGTGAGGGAATGGTGTGTAACAAGGTCAGGTTTGGGCCATGTGAAACTCAAAACACGGGGTCTGTTCTTCCTTTGTGTGCACCATCATAGTGAAAAAACTGGGCTTATGTAATCATCAGTGTGCAGTCAAGGCTGGTGATTGCACTCTACAACTTCCTTGGCTACAGCTGCAGCCAAAGCAATGTTACTCTTCAGCCTCTTTTTTCTAGTTATCAGCAGAAATTTAAAGCAGAATATGCCTTGATTAGATAAGGCTGTTCAGGACGTGCAGAAGGTTGTGCAGTTTGCTACAGCAAAGTGGGAGAAACATGATTTCATGTTGCTTTGACGGATGTGCTAAAGCAGTGATGTGGAAACATCACAGAGCAGAGGTTACAGAGGTTACTTCTGGGTCATATGGAGTTAATGAATGAATGAATATGTGAATTAACTAGGATGAAATACTAAAGCTGGCTTTGGAGATGATTTTGGGAGCTGTCTCTCCAAGTGAATGCACACCCTGTCTGTGATCTGCCCTTTCTCACCTACCATGGCTTTCCATCTGCAATTGCTGGATCTGGTTAAACCCCACTTGTTTCTTTTCAGAAATGTCTCTGGCTCTCACTGAGTTTGGATTTCTTAAGTATCGCTTGCCCAGGTAACTGAGAAGAGCAAGGAGGTGCCAATTTCACCCTGAAACCAGGAAAGGAAAACTGCTGGGAGAAATCCTGTGGTGGTGGGAATGCTGCTATGGGGCAGTCAACACCGGGGTCAGCCTGGGATGCCTGTCTTCCATCTGGCTTCATTATTCTCCCACTTAACCTCAGTGTTTTGGTCCTTTATCCTTTGTTTCCCAATAAAGACTGATTTCTTTCCTTTCTTCAGATAACAGCTGTGCTGAAACCATCCCTTGGGATTTCTCACCCTCTGGGTGAGAAAAACAGTGGTGCCTGAAGCCTTCAGGAGCCATCCTGCATGGTCCCTCCAATGGGAATCCTGCTTTAACAACTCATGCACTGAGAAGAGCACCAACAGCCACAACAGATTGCATTCCTGGCCCTCAAGGAAAATAAAAAGAGATAATCCACAACATTCTGCTATAGAAATGGCTCATTCCCAGGCATGGGAAAGCATTTATTTGATCAAGCAGCACTAACACTTCTGTGGAAACAGAAGAGACAGAACCCATTTCCACACATGCACCATCTCAGGAAACTGTCAAGTGCAAATAAGCAGCATGATATAAGGTATTCCACAGTCATCTCACCAATCTGTCCCCTGGACTGGATTTTTAACTTTATAAAGACATTTTGTAGAAAATTGTATAAGAGAACAAGAAGTATCAGGAGTAACAGGCACTTCTCATTGTTAGGTATTCCCCAACATGAAAAAAATGGCTTCATCATTACCAAACTTATTCCAGCTTTTTTTTTTTTTTCCATTTTTGACAACTAAGAGTCTTAAGGATCTGGCTTTGTTCTTCTTCACAGGAGGAGGCACTAAACATGACTAATATCAGGAGCAGTCCGTCCATTGAAAACTTAGATAAATGTGTGGGTCAGAACATCTTCCTGCTGCTTGTTGTGGAGGGTTCCAATGCCAACTGCTGGGGCTGGTAGAGGAGGTTTGCTCACAAGACAGAGCTGAAATTTGAGTTGTGGGGAAATGATTAATGAAGGACAGAATCACATCTCAAGGTCCTGATGCCATGGTGATATCTGCTGTCAGATACTGGGCAGTCCCAGCAGGAAGTAATGCAGGAAGTTATCCCCCATCTCCCAAAGATCATGGCTCCAAGGACATTATAGTGCATGATCTGCCAGAGCAAATGGCACCTTTGCATTGTCCTACTCCCCTGCCTGGAATCTTTCATTATCCTGTCTACTTTGACTGAACACCATGTAAAATAAAGCTCCAGTCCTGCTCTTCACCAATGGTGCTATAAAGAGCAGGAGTAGCTGAAATTAGAACACATATTTGGTTTAGGCATCAGGATTAGGTTTTTGTTGTAAGCACCATAGAATGTTGCATTCAAGGAGAACTTCAAACTTCATTTTAAAGACTAAAACACCATGGGGACATCTTACCTTAAGCCCCAGCTGCTTTTCAAACCGTGGAGACACAAAGGACCATGGACTCATGTTCTGTGGTTCTTCCTGACTCCAGATGAAGACTAAAGAAAGGATAAGGGTACATAACAAACATGCACATTTATCTTTCCAGCAGAGAAAGGAAAACAGTTTTTTGGTTTTGTAACATGTCTATTTTTTTTGTCTTGACACTACCTTTGAAATGAAGGTATGCAAGACTCAATTCCCTTGCAGGTCACAACTGAATTCATACCCAAAGTATGTCTACCATTAGGGTATACTGTGTGTATATTCTGCTTTTCTAGTGCTGTTTTCAAAAGCTACTAAAAGGACTGGACTGCAAAGACCAATGCAAATGATGCCTGAAGAATTTTTTCTGCTTTTCTTCTGAATATTTCTTACACTGTTCCCTACATTCACAAGTATTAGCATGCATACTTGTGATGCTTTAGGTGATAGTTTAGCCTGGTTTCATGGTGTTTAGCAGGCCGGTAGACTAAACACCCCTGAAACCACGTAGAGTTAGAAGACCAAACACCCTGTTTTCGTGAGCCCTCAAGGTCTCCTAGTAGGACAGATTTTGTAAACTAGAAGTTAGCCCACCCAGGCCCCTTATTGGGCCCTCCTGGTAGATATGCTAATGTGTAGAGTCTTTAATTGTATACTCGATTGGGGGGACGGGGCTTTTGCAATGCGTTCTACCTGGACGGCAGAAGCCATCGAATGGGATCCTATTAAAATACCAAGGTAAACGACCCCCAACCCTCTAACCGTGTCTGAGCCTTTATTTCCTAAGACGAGAAAAAGGCATCACAAAAAATATCTCAAATGGTTTGCTCTAATTCTCAGTGCTGCTTCTTGGAAGCTAACAATAGCAGAGAAAAGAGTTCTTTTAGCAGAAGCAATAAACATTTCTGAAACATCCCACTCCAGAAACATTTGAATGTATGAGGGGAAGAACAAAGAGGAAAAAGCCACTACAGCTCTTCATCTTAAAAGGCAGGCAACAGATTTAGTTCAGTACTTAAGAGAGACTAGAAATACAAAGGTAGAAGCCTGGCTGACCTTTTGCATTGCTGTATTTGCTCAACTCTTGCTGTAGAGCTTCCAGGGGGAAAGGACAGAGCTCTTCAAGTCTCAGAATAGCTGTGCTGTGATGCTTCTCTTCCAATGTTTCTCTTTGCTTCACCAGAGCATAGTAATGCTTTCCAGAACACAGCACCACTTGGGTGACACTAAAAAAAAAAAAAAAAAAAAAAAGGAATGTTTCCAAGTTTAGTGTTTTACAGAAACTTGATGCAGAACAGCTTCACACTTCCAAGCAAAACAACCAGTCAAACTTCAAAGACAATTTTATAAAGCTAAATTGCTTCCTTAGACCATCTTTTTTCTTCTTTGCCTTCCCTTCCCTTCCACTCCCCTCCAACAGTTGGCAAACTAACTTTTGGGCACAGTATGCCAGAGGTCCTGTTTCTTCAGTAGTTCTGGGAAAGTTACCTTACAATGGGGATTGATCTCTCTTAGCTTTGACTATTAAAAATTAAACATCCAGTCAAATCTAGTCATCCCTGTACTCTCTGTAGAAAATAAACCAGAGGGAGAGAAGTCCCTCCAGAGAACAATTCTCTGCCATGTCAAAGCAGGACTGCCTGCTGGAGAGACACTAAGCCTTCCTGCAATCACAGAGGTCTTGGCTGCCTAATCTCAGTGGAAAAAACAAGATAAACTACACCCTTTGTGCCTCACCATCCCACTGAAAAAACCCAAGATGCTAAGGTACTTCCAGCCTTTTTATTGGAGTTGGGAAGCAAAGAGGAAGGAGGCTCAGATGTGGGTACTACTGGGGCAAGGAGCAAATAAGGGGAAAAATAAATTAAGGCTGAATTGGTCATTGTGAACAGGATTTGCTGTTGTATCTGAAGGGAGAGAGACATACACATACTTTATTATTGCCCCACCTCATCAGCTCAGGTGTTCTAGCCCCAGAACAAAAATTCTGGGTTCAGTTTTGGGCTACTCATGACAAGAAAGACATTGAGGTGCTGGAGCCTCTCCAGAGAGGGGAACAGAGCTGGGGAAGGGGCTGGAGCACAAGTCCTGTGAGAAGCAGCTGGGGGGACTCAGCCTGGGGAAAAGGAGGCTCAGGAGGTGGCTTTTCACTCTCTTCAACTCCCTGACAATGAGGGTGTAGCCAGGTGGGAGTTCGTCTCTTCACTCAGGTAACACACAATAGGACAAGAGGAAACAGCCTCAAGTTGCATCAGAGGAGGTTTAGATTGGGTGTTAGGAAAAAATTCTTCACTGAAAGAGTCAAGCACTCCAAGAGGCCTCCCAGAGCAGTGGTGGAGTCACCATCCTCAAGGTATTTAAATGTCTGGATGTGACACTTGGGACATGGTTTAGTGGTGGACTTGGCAGTGCTGGGCTAAGACTGGACTTGATGATCTTAAGGGCCTTTTCCAACCTAAACAAATCTATGATTCTGTGATTCATGTCACAGCTGCTCCCAGTGGCTGTCAACTAATGGACATGGTGCAGAGTAGGACCCATCAGGCTGGTAACTACTGTCACAAACTCACTGTGAGAGGCTGACAGCCTGAACACTACACTGTTTTGCAGACAGATGTGGTAACTACCAACAATTACCAGAGGAAAAGGAGAGGAAGTAAAACTAACCACAGCTGCCCACCATAAAACATTTACCCCTTGAAGTCACCTCTTTCATATCACCTCAAATATGAGCTGTTGGGTAGGAGAAAGGGACAGGACATCTCTTTTGAGCTTCTCCTCTAAGAAAGCACAGCTACCTTTTTGGATTTACTGAGGAGTCACCAATGACAGGCTTGAATGTTGTCCCTGGGGCCATTTCTTCAAAACTTGATACAGCAGCCTACATGGGGGAAGAGTTTGAAGTTACTAAACCTTGCTGCTTTTCCCTCAGGCCAGAGTCAGAGGGAATACTGAGACAGGTTTTGGTAAATACAAAATACACAGACTTCCCTCTCCCTCATATTCCCATTCCCAGTGAAAAGTGGGATAAAAAATCTTCCCAAAAACACTGTCAGACAGGAATGAACCCTACTTCTAAGCTCACCTTCACCCAGCTTTAATCCTCAACCTATTTGGCCCCAAACAGGCAAAATTCCACTGATTTGACCCCAAAACAGTGATCAGAGAACACAGAGGAAGAAGAAAGAGAGGAAGAGAACACAAAAGAAGATAAAGAAGAAAGAAAGGAAAAAAAAAAAAAAAAAGAAGAGGAAGGATGTTTTCAGCTTACTGGGAGCCTGAGTAACACTTTGGGAGAAGCAACAATGAGAGGTCTCCTGAAGTTTCGGACCATTTGCCGCCGGAGTAAATGGAAATACTGTGCTGGGGTGGTGGGATGCACAACTGACATGTTGACCTGTTCACCATCAACTCCCTCTTCTGAGCTGTCACACATCTGTACAGGGGGAATACAGCAGTACCTTGCCAAAAGCAAGAAGTGAGACCAATATGCAAGAAAGAATGCAAGCACATGAGGCACACTGACCCACACAGGAACAGATTAGCAAATATCCAAATTCAGGCACTGATTTCAAGAGAGGAACAACTTCAGAGAAGAAATAGGTTTAGCATTTAACTGGTAAGATTATATCTGAACTGCCTCCTTCGAGCACCACAGCTCCCAGGGACTGCCAGTGCTGTGCTGGGGACACGTGACCCTGAGGGGTGTGGTGGTACCTGTAAGAACCGTTCCATCCGGCAGGACGAGTGCTCAGGGCCTGCACCATCATAGCCATGGGGAAGAAAAATTACTATCCCACTCTGCAGAAGCCATTTGGCCTCACCTAGAAACACAGAATGAGAAGGAAGGAAAGGATGATTTCCACAGAACATAAAGCCACAGAACAAATTGCTTTGCACAAACTACTCAGGAAAAAAGAAGAGCTGATTTCCACATCATTAAATAGAAGCCTGAAACATGCTGCTGGCATTTTGCCCTGAGGTTCACTACAGTGAAACAACACACATAGAGTGAACTGAAGTTTCTGAAATCATCATGTAGCTCTGGGCTCCCAGAAGACGTAAGTCTCCATGTGGAGTACATGACACAGTGAAATTTTAAAACTTCATCTCTGCAGGTGTGATCCCAGCAGCATCCTGTGAGCCAGTCCTGGTTGACACAGCAGTGCTTGTTCCCCTGAGCTCTGCCAAACCTCCTGCACTATTGTCGTGGGTTGACCCCGGCCAGGGGCCAGGTGCCCACTCAGTCACTCTATCACTCCCCCTCCCACTGGGAGAGGGGAGAGGATAATATTGAAAAAGACTATCAGGGTGAGTAAAGGCAGTTTTATTACAGTGGGGAAAAAAAATAGAACAAGCAAGCTGAGAGTTGCACACGCAAGAGCAGAGGGGAAAACAATCAATCTCTACTTCCCATCAGCAGCGATGTCCGGACACTTTCTGGGAAGCAGGGCTTCAGCACGCATGACGGTTGTTCAAGGAAGGCAAACATGGACCAGCCCTGAGTGCCTCCTCCTCCTCCTCTCTTCCTTCCCTTATATATCTGAGCTGATGTCATATGGTATGGAATATCCCTTTGGCTGACTGGGGTCAGCTGGCCTGCTGGTGTCCCCTCCCAGGATCTTGCCCCCCCCCATCCCCTTCAGTGGGGGAAGGAATGTCACAGGGACAGCAAAGCTTGGCATTAGCCAAAACACTGCTCTTTTATCAATGCCAGCTACCAAAGCAAAGTACAGCAGTGTAAGGCCTGTGAGCTTTACCCCAGTCAGACCCAATACAACTATGTAAGAGATTACAGTCAAATCCAGAAGGTAATTCCTCCCAGCTTCAAATACATCTGGGTGGGATAAGAGGGCCTCTGAATTTCCATCTAGGACTACAGAGGTTTTTTATCTGAGCACTCAGAAAATATGTTTGAGTCAAACTTAGTCACAAGGTGGTGTTGTGGGGTTTTTTGTTTGTTTTAAATAATCACTATTTTCCTTCTCTATTGCTTCAGGAAGTTTTTGGATGCTTCACTGTCGTGGGTTGACCCCGGCCAGGGGCCAGGTGCCCACTCAGTCACTCTATCACTCCCCCTCCCACTGGGAGAGGGGAGAGGATAATATTGAAAAAGACTATCAGGGTGAGTAAAGGCAGTTTTATTACAGTGGAGGAAAAAAATAGAACAAGCAAGTTGAAAGTTGCACGCGCAAGAGCAAGAAGAGAAAACAATCAATCTCTACTTCCCATCAGCAGTGATGTCCGGACACTTTCTGGGAAGCAGGGCTCCAGCACACGTGATGGTTGCTCGAGGAGGCAAACATGGACAAGTCCCAAATGCCTCCCCCTCCTCCTCTCTTCCTTCCCTTATATATCTGAGCTGATGTCATATGGGATGGAATATCCCTTTGGCTGACTGGGGTCAGCTGGCCTGCTGGTGTCCCCTCCCAGGATCTTGCCCCCCCCATCCCCTTCAGTGGGGGAAGGAATATCAGAGGGACAGCACAGCTTGGCAGTAGCCAAAACACTGCTCTGTTATCAACACCAGCTACCAAAGCAAAGCACAGCAGTGTAAGGCCTGTGAGCTTTACCCCAGTCAGACCCAATACAATTTCCACCCCTTATTCCATACCATTTGCATCATGCTCAGAAATCCTTTCCTACTCACACATGCAATTTAAGCTACATCCCCATCACATTAACTACTATCTCCTGTCCTCTCGCATCCTTCCACGTGGTCTCCATTTCCAGCAGAGTGGGGAGTCAGGGCAGGAGGAAGAGTAAACTTGATTGTCGAGGACTGGCACAATCCCTGTTCATTGTGGCCTTTTTCTTGCCCCTTGCTGAAATTCATTCTTTGTCAGCTCATGTCCCTTCTGCTACTTACATCCTGCAACATACAACTTCCAACATGCATTATTCTTACCCCAAGGTTAAATCACCTTGGGGCACACACTGGGTCTCCCCATCCTCCCGCATTACCCACCAAGTGCACCCAGGTCCTTGGGCAAAGACAATCCCACGAATGGGTTTGCCCTTCCCCATGGGGGACGCAACCCACACTGACTTCCCCAGCCACTTTCCTATGTGTAGTGCAGGAACCTTGTCTCCCTCCACAGTGTCTAAGGGTTTAGTTTGGGCGGGACCAGGGCGGTTAACAGATCCTCTAGTATTGACTAGCCAAGTGGCTTCTGCCAAGTTCACATCCCAATGCTTCCATGTCCCATTACCTAGTGCCCGTAGCATAGTTTTTAACAGTCCATTATATCTTTCAATCTTCCCAGAGGCCTGTGGGTGATAAGGAATATGATATATCCACTTAATGCCATGCCTCTTTGCCCAGGAGTTAATAAGATTATTTCGAAAATGAGTCCCATTGTCTGACTCAATTCTATCTGGGGTTCCATGTCGCCACAAAATGTGTCTTTCAAGACCTGAAATTGTGTTCCGAGCCGTGGCGTGGTTTACTGGGTACGTTTCCAGCCAGCCAGTTGTGGCCTCCACCATGGTGAGGATGTAACTCTTGCCTTGGCGTGTTTGTAGCAATGGCCCAATGTAATCAATTTGCCAGGCTTCACCATACTGGAACCCCAGCCACCGCCCTCCACTCCAAAGAGGCTTCACTCGTGTGGCTCGCTTGATGGCAGCGCATGTTTCACACTGATGAATAACCTGTGTGATGGCCTCCATGGTCAGATCCACCCCTCGATCACGAGCCCATCTGTATGTTGCATCCCTTCCAAGATGCCCTGATGTTTCGTGGGCCCATCGGGCTATAAATAGCTCACCCTTTCTCTCCCAATCTAGGTCCACCTGAGCTATTCCAATTTTGGTGGCCTTATCTACCCGTTCGTTGTTTTGATGCTCCTCAGTGGCACGACTTCTGGGCACATGGGCATCTACATGGCGTACTTTCACAGTCATGTTCTCTATCCGTGCAGCAATGTCTTGCCATAATGCAGCAGCCCAGATGGGTTTTCCCCTGCGCTGCCAGTTGGTTTTCTTCCACTGCTGCAGCCATCCCCATAGGGCATTAGCCACCATCCAGGAGTCAGTATAGAGATAGAGTATGGGCCACTTTTCTCTCTCAGCAATCTCTAGGGCTAGTTGGATGGCTTTCACCTCTGCAAACTGGCTTGATTCACCTTCCCCTTCAGCAGTCTCAATGACTTGTCGTGTGGGATTCCACACAGCAGCTTTCCACCTCCGATGGTTTCCTGTCACTCGACAGGATCCATCAGTAAATAAAGCATATTTTCGTTCATTTTTCTGGTAACTCGTTATATGGTGGTGCTTCTTGGGCACGAGTCACCTTCTCAGACAGTGCTCCAAAATCTCTGGCTTCTGGCCAACTCAAAATCTCTTCTAGGATTCCTGGGAAGTTGGGTTTTCCCATTCGGGCTCGTTGTGTAATTAAGGCCACCCACTTACTCCATGTAGCACTGGTTGCATGATGCACAGAGGGAATGTTTCCTTTGAACATCCAGTGTAGGACAGGCAATCGTGGTGCCAAGAGGAGACATGCTTCTGTCCCAACAACTTCCGAGGCTGCTCGAACCCCCTCATAAGCCGCTAGTATTTCTTTTTCAGTTGGAGTATAGTGGGCTTCTGATCCTCGGTAACTCCTGCTCCAGAATCCTAATGGCCGACCTCGGGTTTCTCCTGCGGTCCTCTGCCAGAGGCTCCAGGTGAGGCCCTGCTCCCCAGCTGCAGTGTAGAGTATATTTTGCACATCTGGTCCTGTCCAAACAGGCCCAAGAGCCACCGCACGAGCTATTTCCTGTTTGATTTGCTCAAAGGCCTGTTTCTGCTCAGGGCCCCACTTGAAGTCATTCTTCTTCCGGGTCACTCGATAGAGGGGGCCCACAAGTTGACTATAGCCTGGAATGTGCATTCTCCAGAATCCTACAAGGCCCAGGAAAGCTTGTGTTTCTTTCTTAGTAACTGGTGGAGACATATTGGCAATTTTGTTAACCACCTCTGTAGGCACATGACGGTGCCCATCCTGCCATTTTATTCCTAGAAACTGGATTTCCTGTGCAGGTCCCTTCACCTTACTTTGTTTTACGGCAAGACCAGCTTTCAGAAGAATTTGGATTATTTTCTTCCCTTTTTCAAAAACTTCTCCTGCTGTATCACCCCACACAATGATATCATCAATATATTGCAGGTGTTCCGGAGCTCCACCCTGTTCCAGAGCAGCCTGGATCAGGCCATGGCAGATGGTGGGGCTGTGTCTCCACCCCTGGGGCAGTTGGTTCCAGGTGTACTGGACACCCCTCCAAGTGAAAGCAAATTGTGGCCTGCACTCGGCCGCCAGAGGGATTGAGAAAAATGCATTAGCTATGTCAATCGTGGCATACCATTTGGCTGCTTTTGACTCTAGCTCATATTGGAGGTCCAACATGTCTGGTACGGCAGCACTTAGAGGTGGTGTGACTTCATTCAGGCCCCGATAGTCCACTGTCAGCCGCCATTCCCCATTTGACTTCCGCACTGGCCATATGGGGCTGTTGAAGGGTGAGCGGGTCCTGCTGATAACTCCTTGGCTTTCCAGTCGACGAATTAGTTCATGGATAGGAGTCACGGAATCCCGGTTGGTACGATACTGCCTCCGGTGCACTGTCCTGGTAGCAATCGGTACTTGCTGATCTTCCACCTGCAGCAATCCTACGATGAAGGGATCTTCTGAGAGGCCAGGCAGGGTGGATAACTGTTTGATCTTCTCTGTATTCACCGCAGCTATGCCAAAGGCCCATCGATATCCCTTTGGATCCTTAAAATACCCTCTCCTGAGGTAGTCGATGCCAAGGATACAAGGGGCCTCTGGGCCAGTCACGATGGGGTGCCTTTGCCATCTGTCCCCTGTTAAGCTCACCTCAGCTTTTACTACCAACAACTCTTGGCATCCCCCTGTCACTCCAGAGATCCAGATGGCTTCTGCACTCTTGTGCCTTGATGGCATCAGTGTACACTGTGCACCGGTGTCCACTAAAGCTTTGTACTTCTGTGGATCTGATGTGCCAGGCCATCGAATCCACACCGTCCAGTATACCCGGTCATCCCTTTCCTCCTCCTGGCCGGAGGCAGGGACCCTCTATTCCTGTTCTTGGTCAGAGTATTCACTGTCTGACCTTTGTGATGCCAAATCAGAAGTTCCCTCCTCAGGACTGTAGGAAACAGTTTTAGTTTTCTTATATCTGGGAAATCGCTGATTGTCTTCTGGTCTCTCTGTGGTAACTACACTGACAGTCTTCTTGGGTGGCCCCTTCTTAACAGGTCTCTTCCCCCTCAGTTCTCGGACCCGGGCGCTCAGCTTAGAGGTGGGTTCACCATCCCATTTCCTCATGTCCTCTCCATGCTCACGCAGAAAAAACCAGAGCTCGTTACGTGGCCTGTTCTTGGGGATTCCTTTCCCTCTGACTGGGGTTGGAGAGGAGCGATCTCTTCGGCTGCCTCTAAAAGTTGGGGTGGTGGCTCGCAGGGATGAGGGAGCACCCAGAGTTTCTTCTACATTTCGGAGCCAGGCGGACGCCAACTCTACAGTTGGTGTATCCATTTTTGGGTAATAAAGTGCCGCCAAGCTGCTGGAATATGATGCCAGGGCGCCTTGAACCACCTTCCTCCACATGGCAAGTGTACAAGGGACATCCTCTGGATCTATGGTGACGCTATCATCCTTTAGATCACTATAGACAATTTCCAGCACTGCTAATTCTCTCAAGTACTTGATACCTTCATCCACATTAGTCCACTTCCCTTGGATTACACAACATTAACATTAGAAACAGTTTTAAGATGAGATTGTAACAAATATCCCTCTTTTACCCCTTTTAGGCTATTGATGTGTTGCGGTGGTTCGGAACCAGAGGACTTCCGGACAGGTTCCACGGACAGAGGGTTTCCCCCCGGAGCTCCCAGGGGCAGCAGTTGGACCACCAATCCACGGACCCAAGCTCCTGCTATTGGTTACTGGACTTGTCTGTTATGTTTCCCAGCTCTGGGAAATTCCCTGTCACTCCATAGTTCATTCGTTGTTCTCTCTGTTCCCCTCCCCTCCCTAAACCCCATTTGATCATGTACCCCAGCCCCTACCCTGTATTGTCCCCTGCCCTCATCCTATTGGGTGTTGTTCCTCCCTTAAATACCGATGTAATAAGCTGCTCTGGGCTCTTGGTCCATGTGCTCCCTTTGGAGGCAATAAACCTACCGAACTCACATACCAAGAGACCTCCTTCTCTGGTAGTTCTTTGCTGTTTCACCACGCACCGGGGGCAACATCTCCCCGGACCGAACGCGGGCCAGCTGTGCTCATAGTCAGCACTCCGAGGGTGCCTTCCCGAGGGCGAACGGCATCCTAGGATAGGGCTAGGACTCCGCTGCCGGTACCAGGGTGGGACTGAAGCAGGGAACGCAACATTGATGCCCAGACTATTAGAGATATCTACACAAAGTACATCTATGATAAGCATCCTGCAGTTGCTGCCATGGGTATGTGGTATAAGTTTCCCTATCCTCCCATAACCCCTCCAGACCACTTGCTGTGAGTTGAGCATGTGTCATGGCCAACCTTCTTTAACTTCCAGGTCCAATTGAACAACTTCCAGAGTATAGCAAAATCTGCAGTGGCATGAGTTGGCTTCGTCAATAGTGAATAACAAGAACTTCCAGCATATTTTAGCTTTAAAAAACCAGAAAAACAACCAAAAATACCCAACAAACCAACTACACCCCTGTTTAAAACTTTGGAGTTGCTTTTGAGAAGATTAAAACTCAAGAACCAACCCCTCCTGTGTGTCTGTATAATGAAGAAAGGAATGGAAACATGTACAGTATTTGCATTTTTATTATAAAACAAGGATTGTCAGTAAGAGTAATTTCTTCACTTTAGTAGCATTCATCACTTGTTCTTGAGCAGCTTTCTTTGCCTTGACCATTTCAACGAGTTCCTTATATCGCTTCATGCAGTCTTTTTTTGACCGGCCTGGAACAGCTGCTGCTATTTTCTCCCATCTTTCAGGAGTATTTACTGGATAAGTCTTCAATGCTTGTTCTAAAAGTTTGTGTTCTTCTGTAGTCCAAGGGGATGAATCTAGAGGTGATCCTTCAAATCGTTCTGAGGGGGCAGCACTGTCCATCTGAGGCACCACACCAGGCCCAATACACATACTGAACTTGTAGCAAGTTTCTGAATTAGTATATGTTTGACTTGGTATTTCTGGTTTTGTGGTAGTTTTCTTTTCCATGAAGTAATAATCATCTCTTTCTTAAATAGGTTTTAACTGCCGGTGAAAAAACAACTGTAGACTACTTGTTTCAGAAAGATTCACTTGTTCGACAAAGTCAGGTATGATGGAAAGTTTTTAATACAAGAATGAAAATAGATTAGATGTCCATAACACAAATGCTCTATGCATTTTTTGGGGTTGTTTCTAATACTTTTTTTAATATTCATAAGTGCATATTAATTGTACGCATTAAAATGGTGCTCCTTAGTTGCTAAAGATCAGAAAGGGTTTTCAGACTATTTTGGAGAGGATGAAAGGCTGAGGGCTGTTCCCATTTGCAGCATCTGTTACTGTTGATGGTGATTAATAAGCTGTTAAGTAGCACTGTAGTAAACTGCAGTATCCAGTGAGAAAGGGAGATCAAGTGCCAACCACCTTCATATTGGATACTTAAAATGCCAATGGAGTAATCTGGATCTGTCAGCCTTTTGGTTACTACATAGATAACGAATGGATCCAGAGATTAGAGGAAGGCAGTAAAAGTATTATTTGTTACATCTCTGTTTTAAAAATAAAATTTAATTTTATTCCAGCTAGTGGTGGATTGGCTAGAGAGCATTGCTAAGGATGAAATTGGGGACTTCTCCGATAATATTGAGTTTTATGCCAAAACAGTATATTGGTGAGTTCAGACTGTCTTTGATTATATACATTTTCCCATCAAGTGTAAAATTCACAGTCACAGAATCACTCTTGAAAAGAAGTGTGTTTTTTAAGTTATTCACTTAATTCACTTATTTTCTTTAAATTCATACATGTAAAAATTGAGACTTCTTACCCATCCACTGAAGTAAATCTCAGAAGTCAGTTAGTGTCTTTTGGGAGGCAAGGATGAAAGGAAAAACCATCAAACCATCTTAATTTAATCTTTGACTGGCTTTAATTTTTGCCTGTTTAAGTTCTTATCACTTTGTGTCATTGACCCTTCACCAGAAGCTGTTGTCACCTTTAGTATCACTGATGCGTATTATGGCAGAATGGACCAAAGATGACCTTTCATGCTAGAGCCTAGAATAAACCTGCTTTTAATAGCTTTTGGAATTATGTGCTTATCCTAAGTTAAATTTTTGTCCTACACTGACTTTATAGTGAATGCTAATGGTAAAATTTTTCTTATTCAGAAATCAGTTAATAGTTGAGTATATGAATGACTGAAATAATGGATGCTTTTGAAAGAAATCAAATATATGTGCATTAATTCTAATATTGTACTTGTTGTGAAATGTTACATTTTCACAACACTAGCAGAGTCCATTTACATATCAGCCAAACCAAGTGTCTGTTCTGTAAACATACTTCATGTAACAAAATATATCTTTCAATATTTGTCTTATTAAAAGATGCTTGCTAAAAAAGCCATTTTCCTGTAAAATATTCCACTGCTTTCAGGGATAATACACTGCACACCCTGAAGCAGCGACAGTCAAGTACATACATGGGAAGTTCTCGTCCTCTGGTAACAGAGTTGGTAAGTATTATATAAAAATAAGGCTTGGCTTCAAAATGGGCTAGAGAGAGTATATATGCTATCTTCACAGATTCCCACCAATTCTTAGATAGTTGTGCTATCTAAAAATTGTTGTAGTATCTAAAAATTGGTACATAAATTGTGAGGCAGAGCACCTCAAAAATTCTTTTCGGGATCACTGTGGACTTGTGTTTTCTTTCAGCTATCACTTCCATACTTCCCCCCCCCCCAAGTACTTGTGATCTATTTGGTGAATTAAATGGCTTTATTATGACTTTTTATGTCCAGAACAAACTCATGTTCCTAACCAGAAAAGCTTATAAAACTGTTTGGGAGCCGTTGCAAATAAGGGAATGCTGTCTTTATGCAGTAACTAGTACAATGAAACCAAGTCCTGATGCAATACTTTGAGAGCTCTATAATAAAAGCTAATAGGAGAGAAGTCAAGGAAAGAAAGGACTGTCCATTAGAATGAGGTGATGAACTCCCTCAGTGACAGCAAAGCAGCTGTATAAGATTAATTCAATTGGATAGTGATCTGAGATATTGATTGGTTTTAGAAAATATCTTTGGATTAAATGGAAGCAAGTGCAGCTGTTGTGAAAAACCTTCTCAGATAGAAGATGGAGAAGGAGAAACAGTCTGGTGGGCAGGTAGACAGAAGGGCAAAGGATGTTTGAAGGTGAGAAGAGCTGGGAGATGAGAAATTTGGGGCAAATAACAAGACAGTGGAGTAAATTAATTGCATTGACTCCTGATAGGAGCAGTGACAGAAGAGGAGTAAAAGAAATGAGAGAAAAAACAGAGAAGTATCATGCTCAATATTACGTGGGTTGTACAGATTGTTGTGCCAACATGAAAAAATGACTGCAGATTATAAAACAGGGCAGGACATTAATGGAAGAGACATACAGGCATTGTGTAGATGAGTGATGACTTTTTTCCTTGCAGGATCCAGATGCTCCTATTCGAGAGAAACTGCCACTTGATGATTTGGACCAAGAAGACGATGCAAGGTTGTTGAAGTATCTCTTCACGCTCATCAGAGCAGGAATGACAGATGAGGTAGTGTAACTTTTAATTAAGTAAGCATAAATATCTTACTGTTAAAGCCAATAAGCTGTGTCCTAAAATGTTGGTTTAAATTTGGCTTGTAGTGATTCAGTTTTCAATTTGTTGTCAATATTGACTGCCAAGTTAGCATTTTAATGAAACTTGCTTTTAGTTAAGTAATTTTGGGTGTAGAATAGATTTTATGGAAAAAATGTAGTTTTGGGGGTTTGAGTTGTTTGACAATATTTTTTCACTGTTGTGGTTTGATACTAAATACTGCCAGACAAACACACACAATGCTTTAATGAGCTTCCTAATTGTGTGTCTCTAATCATCAATGGATTATCCCACATGTATATGTAATGACATTTGAGTAACGGGGAGGAAAGGGGATTTGAGAGTCTCCTGCTGAAGACCTTAACTGAGAAATGTGGTTACTTGCTTGTATTCTGTTCCAGTATGGTGCAAATCTCTTCATTTTCTGATGGTATGGGAACATGAGCCTATTGCTGCAGGGCAATATGAGTAGAAATTTGCAGCTTCAGTTGGGGTTGGGAAGGCTAAGTGAACTGGGAAAGGAGATGACTGCATGAAAACATGGATTAAACATCTAAGCAAAAGGGCTACACTTTAAACTTATCAGAATGATACTTAACAGCTGTTTAGCTAACAAAGATGAGGCTGTAGCACATTTCTCACATTGCTGTAAATACTGACTGAAAAACTAAAAATTTCAGTGGAAAAACAGTGATGACATTTACTTTGAAATCTTTCAGTTGTTTTGAATTTAAAATCCTCTGTACTTATTTTTCACGTAGTAGGATCTCTATGCAAATTAACTATTTTAATAATATTCACATTTTTAAAGAAGAAGCTGAAGTTTTTCCTACCTTGAAGTGTGTTGCTGAGAAAATGCATTATTTTTCAGGCACAGCGTTTATGCAAACGATGTGGTCAGGCCTGGAGAGCTGCAACTTTGGAAGGCTGGAAATTGTATCATGATCCTAACATAAATGGAGGTATCTGCTCCAAAGTGCATTTGAGACAGATATAAAAATACTAACATCCTATAGTATCTGTGACAAAGAAAAATAGCTTTCTTTTCACCTTATGAGCCTTTTTCGGTATATAAATATTTTACCATGTCTGTTGAACATGTAAAAATTAACATGAAATTATTTTAGTTGAAGGTATTAGTTCATTGAATCCATCTAAACATGCTAAAGCCACTTTCCTTTTTAAAGTCAGGCATAATCACTAGGAAATAAATGTCTCAGAGTTCTGTACAGCTCTTCTCCACCTCCATGTAATACTTGAGTCTATTATTTTAACTTGTGCCACCTTGCACACATTTTGGTGCTTACAGACTCAAATTGGACTATATATCCAGCTTCAGAAAGGTGTAGTAGGACTAGAGTTCAGCAAATGTAAATGCAGGAGAAAGATGCCTTTAAAATCTTTGAAAATTGTTAAAGTACCTTTCTCCTTGGTTCCTTGCACATGGTTCCCCATTTATAACACAGTATCTCGCTTCTCTCTGTGCTCAGTACATGGCAGGATTTAGCAAGGAGTCTAAGTGTTGTTTATAGCTGAGTGTGGAAGGTTTAATGCTTTCCTTCTTTTCAAATCCTGATAGCCTGTCACTTTTACCTGCATGCCACACCATTGTCCTAGCTTTTCTTTGAGTCTACCTACCTAACTCGTTGTTATACAGGTTTGAATGTCCCTCCAAATGCATGCAAAATGGCACCACTGAAGCAGTGACATTTTTAGGAAGCTTTGATTAAGATATAAAAATTCTTTTTTTCCCCTTAACTTTGTTTTTTTCCAAATGTATACACTGTAGATATGTTACAGTCAAAAGCATTATTTTTTAAAAGCTAGATAGCAGCCAACTTTTTAAATTACTGTAACTTATAGATGCAAATTCACCAAACTAGCCAGAAAAGACACCTTGCAGTCCAGTCAAAAGCATCAAAATGCTTTAGGAAGAGTTCCGAAGGGATTGAAATTGGGTTATGATAAGAAAATAGGTTTTACCTGTTACTGGATTCTCTTTTTTTTTAATAACACTTTTTCTCTTTTTCCTTTCCCCTCTCTTTTTCTTTGTTTTTTAATTATTCTTTGCACGTAGGAAAAGAGCTGGAGCCTGTTGAAGGCAATCCATACAGGTGCATTTGGAAAATGAATTGTTGGCGCATGGCTGAAGAGGTAAGATAATCTTGCTTTTCTTTCTATTAATACATAAATTTGAACTTTTCTGAACTCTGAAATGGGATTTTAAGTAAACATACCCATTCTGTGTTTACTGCTTAGAGGATTTGCAATTAATGCTTCTAAGAGGACTTCTGAAATATATTTATGTATTGTGAGAATGCCGCATAATCAGCATCACTTTTTCAGGAAATGTCTGCCTTTTTTTTTCTGGTTGAAGGTAAAACCACTGACACTGACTTTCATCTTGACTTAATTAAATGGGAAAGAGAAAACATTGCTTTCTTTGCAGGTCACTGTAAATTTTTCAGTTAAGTTACAAGGGGATGCTAGTGAAGGGAAAATCACTTGCTATTCTTATTTTGGCTCCTTGTGTATCCTGTGATTTTCCAGATTTTCTTGGAATCTGTTAGATGGAACATTTTGCAATGAATTAATCTCTAATAAAATGTAAAGTGGCTAGAAAACTTAAATGCTTTGTAATTAAAAGTTTGAGTTTTTATTTCCTGTTTATTTCAGGAGCAGTTTAATAGATATGAAAGAGCAATCTATGCAGCCCTGAGTGGAAACCTCAAACAGGTATGTCAAGCCCCCTAGTTAAGCAGTGTTTGGTAGTTGTGCATTTCCTTTCTCATATGTGACAGTGATATCATCAGAAATATTGCAGTTACTGTACTTTTAAAGATTTAGTAAACAGAACAATAGCAAATATTGCTGCTTTAGTAGACGTGCTCTTTGTAGTACTGACATGTCTTGATTAAATATATGATAGACTTTTGAGTCAAGGAAAGACTGCTGTTTAAGGTGGTTACTACTCTGCTTTGGTGCCTGAAAATCTGATCCTAAATTATAGTTGCTCTGTTTGGGTTCTGATTTTTCTCCATCTCTTGATAATTTTTACTCTGTTTTTTTAATATGTAGCTTCTTCCAGTTTGTGATACCTGGGAAGATACTGTTTGGGCATATTTCAGGGTCATGGTGGACACTCTGGTTGAGCAGGAAATACGAACCTCAGTAGTAACTGTAGAGGAGATAGAAGAGCTCCCTAGAGATTATTTAGAAACAAAGTAAGTTTCAAGTAAAATTATGCTCCTACACTTAACAAAGCACCCTGTATGATCTGTCTGGAGTATTCAAGGTAACATTTTTTGTCTTTTTCTCTCCTGCTTTGAAGCTGGACTTCAGAAAAAGTTTTTGAAGATCTTCAGGCGACAGACAAAAGGGTATGTAATAATTGCAGTGTTTCTCCTCACTGCTTACCATTTTTAATTATTCACTGGGTTCTACTTTTTACTGCACTGTTTAATGAAATGCTCAAATATGCACAATGACTAATTTGTTTCATATTTTCTATCCCCAAAAATGTGTGATTTCTCAATTCAAATAGATTTTTCTATATGCTGCTACCTCTTAATGGTGAAAGTGATACAGGTTTTGTGTTGCCCTGTATCTGCCAAACTAGCTGGGTGTGCTAAAGAAACAGATGACTGTCAAATGTTGTCAGACATACAAAGCAGGCAGAGTAAATCAACTATTTAACACTTCAATAAAATGTTCAAAATCAGTTATGTTCCATTTTCTTCATAGGAGGTTTGTGTGCATATTTCAGAACAGGCCTTTCAAAATTTAAAAGCATATTTGCTTAGATTGGGATTCTTTGTTACTTTTAGCATCCAAAGTACTCAGTTCGTGTAAGATGAGGATGTATAACTTACAGATTAATTTTGCAGTGATTAAATTGAAACTACACTTTTATTTAATGGAATGGGCATACAGCATTTATCATATTGCTAAGACAAAGACATGCAGTCAGCCACAGATACACCCAGCTGCAGTTGCCATTGCAACATAGTGCAGTCCTCACCATAAAGCAAATTTACAGGTGTGTTTGGATTGCATTTCATGCATGAATGCATTCATTCCTCTGGGGAGAGAGTGGAATTTCTTCCTGAAGTAACTTTCACAGGCCTTTTCTTTAAGGATTTATACACATTGTTGCTTCTTCTGTGAATCTGTACCATCGTTTATTCTCCTCTTCAGAGCAAAAAGCCCTTAGCCTTGGATGTTTTCCATGAAAGTATTAACTGCACAGATCTATATTCTAGTTCTTTCTTTCAGTTTGTCAATGTTCTTGTCATTTGATGTGGAGACAGCAAGTGCCTTTTCTCTTGCTCTTCATGAAGAATACCCTTTGAAATAGGATAGCTTTTTTTCCCTGATGAACCTTTGCTTTATTTATAAGTTTTTTTTTCTTCATACATTATGCTAGAAGATTTATTCAAAGTTTGAATTTTCCTTTTTTGTCTCCAGAGGGTTATAGAGGAGAATCAAGAACACTATCATGTGATTCCAGAAATTCATTATACTGGGAGATGTGGATGGTAAGAATTTCTCTAAGTGTTTTTTTTAATGTCAACTGACTATGTTATTTTGAGGGAGCTTTCCAGAAACTTCTGTATGTATGGATTTTTAGAAGCACACAGTAGGCAAACTCTGCATTAAAGCTATGCTCCAGTCAAGAACTGTAGGGACAGTTTGACCTACAAGGTAGTTTTCAAAGAAGTAATGAAATCATGTAAATGTGTCAGAATACATGCCAGACTATAGCTGTAACTTCTGAGAAATGATGGAACACATACAGTACATTTTTAAGCCAAACAGCTACATCTTTCCAAAATTGTTGCTGTTCTGTTTTGTTGGACTTCTGAGGCTAAATTACATTTGTTGAATAAATGCATAATTTTGAAATATTTCTTAGGTGGATTTTTTTCTCCGTGCTATGGCTAATGCAGACATTTCCTTGGTGGTTACAGGTTTGATGGAAGAAGTCAGCAGGTGGCTTTCCAAAGACAGAAGTGTGCTCCCAGGACACCTCCTTCGTTTCATGACACATCTGATTCTGTTTTTCCGCACTTTGGGTATGCAGACTAAGGTCAGTTTACTTGTACTTGAGCTGTTGTCGTAGCAGTAGCCACTCTTTGAAGTAGATCTAGCTATTGGCATATGTTTGACAGAGGGGACAAAAAAGGTGCAGTTTCCTACATGAATTCCATTGTGGGAATTACAGTTGATTCTGCCTTTACAGTTTTGGAGTAGATGAATTTATTGTATGATTACTCGATCAACCCTCAGTCAATTTCACGGGGAAGAGGCAGAAGTGCAAACTTTCATGATGTTTATTGTATATTGATTGTATACAGTTCATATGGGTATATGCTTAGATGAAGGTCTTCAATTTACACATATAAAATTTAAATTATAGTTCCTGACAGTAACAAACACTTGAGTCTTGGCTAAAGCAGTTTCAGCTGCTCAGACTATACTGGTTGTTTAGTATAGGCTATTACAGATGAGTCAGGTGATACTTATACCCTGTTTACATTATCATTTTCTATAATAAAACAGGGCATGTAGTACACTGCAGTAGTAATCTGTGTGCCTGACATTTTGTTTAATAATTTAAAAAATATGGTACAATGGAAAGATTTAAAAATCATGTAAAAAGTAACATTCCAGTTAGACCAAAGACTATATTATCCCATTGCTGAAAAAGAAAATCCTTGTAACACTAAATCTTTGAATCAGAAGACATGCTTTTTCAATCATGCTCCAAGAGAAACAGTTCTTCCAGTTGAGCCTGTTTGTGTAGATTACTGAAGCAGGAATAAGCAAATAACCTTGTGTCTGTTTTAATAGTGATAACCTGTAAAGTATCTTTTATTTTATTTTCCACATTATCTGATTTAAAATTGAATTTGTATTTGTTTGCAATAAGGAGGAAGTTTCTGTTGAAGTCCTAAACATGTACATTCAGGTAAGCTTTCAGAAATATAGTTTGTTTTCTCGAATGGAATTTAGATGTAAAGGAGAAAGAAAAGCAGACCTAAGGTTACAGGACAAAAAGAGCTATGATGCAGCTACTGCTCTTTTCTCAAGAGATACATGGAAGCTTGCCTAATATGCAAAGTCTCTGTCAGCAGTTCTTAAATAAGAGACAGTTTTATTGATACTTGTTTAGAAGCTGAGCGGAGTATTCCTGTATCAGAATAAATTAATCAGAAATTTGTTATACGTTTTTGGGTTTACCTAGTACATGTTTTTAGTTCAGTATAAACACTTAGGTGTTTGCACTAAGGAATATAGTATGCATATCTGTTATATATATATTTATATATTAGTGGATATCTTCTGTATATTTGGTTCTTATATATTTGCTTCTCGTTCTGTGTGTTTGCTTCCTGCTGTGCAGTGGTTGATGTCCGAGAAGCACACAGATTTGATAGCATTCTATGTCAGCCACCTGCCCACAGATCTCGCCGTGGCTCAGTACGCTTTATTTCTTGAGGATGTTACTGAGAGCGATCAACGCCACCACTGCCTTGAATCAGCAAAAGAAGCAGGTGAGAGACCCTGATAGTCCAATTATCATTTTATATCCTCGGTTATTTTGTCTTTCAGTAGTTTTTGCTCCAAAACCTAGCTGTGAATATGATATTCTTTCCTTCCCATGTCTCTCTATTTTTCAGTTAAATAAAATTAATTTGCTGATCACTTCTTCAAGTAAGTATATAGGTGTGTTTTCATTAACCTGGAACTGATTAAACTAAATATCACTGCTTCTGGGTTATGTCCAAACACACCAGGAAGTAAATGCCAGCTGCCTGTCTCAAATATATGTTCTGAAGCTTGACATGATCATGTTATTTCAGAGAACTAATTATAAAAATACATACCTGTTTGTGGATTTAGGAAGGTTATGAGTATCTTAAATTTTTTGTTCTATTTATAGAGTTTTTCTTTGCCATGGTGGGTTGCTTGCATTAATTGTAAACTTCCTTCCATGGCCTGTACATGAAACTAGAAGGGACTACAATGAAGCAGCACACTGTCCATTGCTTGACAATGCCTCTGTGCCACTCAGAATACACAAAGAAGCGTATTTCCCTCAGATTTCAGTGTCTTAACTCCTCTTCAGTCATTTTTCAATCATTTTCTTTTAAACTGGGCTACGGTTTTAAACATAAAACATCCTGCTTAAGCATCTGTAAAAGAACTATTCTGAGCTTTTCCTGGTACATTCCTGTCAAATCATAGTCTTGCTGTCAGAATTGTAGGAATCAGTGATTTTAGCAGATATATCTACATGCTGTCTTCAGCACAGACTGAAAAACTTATTAGTTGTCTTATTCTCATATTTTATATTCTCTGTTATATCAAATTTTATTCTTGTAAAATACCCACAATAAATTACATAGCGCAAAAGCTTATAATTTATTCTGACAATGTGTGTGTGAACAGACTGATAAGAATTACCAGGAGTAAGGAATAAGATCAATAACTGAAGTCTGAAATACAATTTGTATCAAGTTTGAATTCATGGCAGTTCTTACATAGTTCTCTTTTAACCCAAGTCTGGACGTTGCAACCATAACAAAAACTGTTGTTGAAAACATCTGCAAGAAGGATGCTGGGGAGTTCATCCACTATGACTATGTGCTGGACACAGGCACAACAGAGGTGAGTGCTTGGCAGAGCAGATAGCCCAGTTTGCAATCAACTATGGAGTCTTTGACCATGTATGAGCCATATTTTTCTTTCAACAATGGTGAAAATTGCCTTGAAAAAGCCCATGAGGGAAATGCACTTTTCATGTGAACAAGTGAGGATATTGCACAAATCTGTAACTCTGTTTCTACTCCTCCTGGCTCTATGGCTTTGTGCTTACCAGCAGCCGTGCCTGTATACAAACGTTAACTGAAGATAAGGCCCTTGAAATGACTGCAGCACCCTGTGTTGTAGCTGGGAGTAGGATATTGTTGTAACCTCTATGATTTATATTTGTGGTAGTTTGAAAGCAAATCAGTGAGAGACTCAAAGTCAGAACTACAATTTAATAGAAAAATGAAAATAAATGCAATAGTACAAAAACACTGACAGAGTCAGAATACAACCTGACACCCTGTCAGTCAGGGTGTTGGTAGTAGTCCAATTAGATGGTGGCTGCAGTCCTCTGGGAGTGATACATGTGGTTCTGTTGAAGCAGTGATCCTGTGGAAAGGTGTAGGTCTCCTCTGAAGGTCCAGTGGTGGTGTAGAAGGGTCTGGTCTTCCTCTGGGAATCCAGTGGAAAAGGCTGACTTGTGGTGTTTCAAATTCCAGTTTATATCCAGATGCATTGGTTCCTCACCCTGGGCGGAGCATCTCACATTGGGATGACGTAGTTTTATCAGTGGGACTCAATGGCCCATTAACAGAAGATACCCCCTGGAGTTATCAGGGATGAGTTAGGAAGAGTGCCCCACCTGGTTTTAACAGTTTATGAAGGTGGTGATGGAATACATACTATTGTAACCTAAGACAGAGGATTAATACTTTAGATCTCAGATGTACTTTTTAAGATGCTGAAGTGGCATTTCTAGCTACAGCAGACACTACTTTTGCTGACAGTTTCCTTGTCACTGCTGTTGAGCATTGGTTGGATCCAAATCAGTGCTTTAGCAAGGTAATGTTAATAGCCTCTATTCAAAGTACTGTTTAAAAAGCAACTGATCACTTGCAAATTTGTGGTAATGTTTTTGCTGTTCAGTACAAAGTTTAAGCCTCCCTAAGACAAAAAGGTAGTTTTTCTAACACAAGAGTTGGAAAACTGGTTGCAGGCTGATGGCGCCCCTGAAGATTATCGCAAGTGCTCCATGAAACATGTTGGTACAGTGTATTCATATTAAAATTTGAGAAAAACGCATCATAATTCATAAAAATGTTGAGAGATGATGCTCTGAATATCTTGGGAAGACTTAGAAATTAATTTTTTTTATTATTCCAGATTTTCTAAGCTTTTGAATAAAGTGATCCTTGTTACTATGTTGTAATGCTTTGCAAACTTGTGTATTTCCCTGACTAGATTTAATTTGTGTTACATCAGCCATATGCTGGAAGTGGTGGTGAATCTCTGTGTTGGTTTTTACAGGCAGATCAGCTGAAAATAGATGTCATTGACTGGCTCATATTCAATCCTGCACAGAGGGCAGAAGCACTTAAGCAAAGGAATGCAATCATGAGGAAGTTCTTGGGTACTAAGCTTCACAAATATTGTAGACTTATTTTTAAACGTTGGTTTTGTTCTCATTGGCTCATGGCACTGCATTTGATATAACTTTGAATCTAGTCTCTTAAAAAGCATGGGTTTGCCAGCTTAAGAAGATAAGGTATGGAAATTGCAAAGCTCTGATACCCAGTTCACATTCTCATAGCATCCAAGAAACATGAAGCTGCAAAGATGTGTTTGTGAAGATTCCCCAAGACTCTATAGCAGAAATATATAACCAGTGGGAAGAGCAGGGAATGGATACTCCCCTTCCAGCTGAAGATGTCAATGCTATCCGGGAACATTTATGTATTCGTGCATATTTGGTGAGTTTCAAATATGCAATATTCCAAGTTATTGTTTAGAAATACTGGTGGCTTTGCCTTGGTGGTGAAACTTTGGCTTTGTCCATTTGATTTAACTTCTGATTCTTTGATGCATTAAAGCTGTGCATGTAATGACATTCTGGTTATTAGATGAGTCAAAAATATCCAAAGACTGTTTTCAATGCAATCCAGGAAGCCCACGAAACCTTTAATGAATGGTTTAAACACATGAACTCAGCTCCACAGAAGCCTTCTTTGTTACCACAAGCAAGTTTCACTAAAAAAGTGGCCCATGAACATAAAGAAAAGAAGCATGAGGTAGGTAGAAGTCCACCTTACTTACTGTAAACTTTTATGCTCTTGCTTTAGAGGCAATCTAGTTCAATGAAACAGAGTAGAAGGCTGCTGTTACATATTAATTAAGGACTCTATTATAGATTACTTTTATGTTGAGAGAGTATGAGACAGTAGAATAATAAGGCCACTGCACAATAAATTCTGGTTATTTAATGACTCAGCTTCGCATAAAATATTGTGATGTAATAGTAAATATTCATTATCATGTGTTGATTGTCAGTGTTATTAATAAATGTGAGCACTTGATTTTGCTATTAACGCTTTACTCTTGTATTACCACCTTTTGTTTTCTAAAAGATGCTGCAGTTTTGTTTTGACTGAAGTTCTTTTTGCAAGTCTGACCAGTAAAAATATACCGTATTCAGTTAATATAAACATTTGTTTCATAAGCATGGCAAAATAGGTTATTTAAAATTATCTTCCTCTAGTGGCTTTGCTTCTGAACAACCTGACTGACTCTCTGGACAGGGCATTAAGCAAGCATGGAAATAGCTGTTAGCAGCAGGCTTTTAAGTTTTAGCCACTGGCTGAAGATTCTAATTTGAATTGGAGCTGTACTGCCTGTTGCAGTCTGTTTTAAAATAGCCTTGAAAATTATCCTGTTCTGCAGTAGTTTATTTTTTGTTTCTTTGCCAGATGGATTATGGCATTTGGAAAGGCCTCTTGGATGCTCTTACAGCTGGTGTTAAGGAGAAAATGTACAACGTGTTGCTGTTTGTTGATGGAGGATGGATGGTTGACATTAGAGAGGTAAAATGAATTTTTGTATCACGACACAGACCACAAAGCACAGATCATGTGCAGTTGTACCTTTGTGACATTTAGTTTGATGTGTTCCTGTTTAATTGGCTCTGACTTTGCTGTGAGCATTTGGAGCTTTCTCCCCTTATTTACCATACAGATCATATCTGACAGTCCACTCCAGGCTGCTTAGGCCAGTTTTCTGCCTCTGACAGTACTAACGACGTGGTTATGCTGAGTTGCCTGTTCAAGGTGGATTTCCATAATACTAATATGTTTTTTGCTCTGGTAAGGATGCCGAGGACGACCCCGAGCGAGCATACCAGATGATCCTGCTGCGAAAGCTGTGCCTGCCCATGATGTGCTTTCTGCTGCACACGGTGCTGCACAGCGCAGGGCTGCACCAGGAGTGCCTGCGCCTCACTGACATGGTGGCCTCGGAGTGCCACAAGCTCTACACGGTGAGTTGGAGAGGGCTGAGGCAGCCTGGCTTACACTGAAAGCTCTGTGGGTTGCCTGTGGAAAAAGCTTCTATATAGAGAGGAAGGCACCATATGTTCTTTAATATCATAAGTGTCTTTATCACTTCCCATTCACTGCAGGAGTAAAAGGTTTCCTTTTGTTGTGACTTAAGGAATCAAAGAGTTAACTTTGAAACACTGAGGATGATGATGACTGGTGTTCTGACAAGCAGTTCTTCTCAGTACTGCAGTTACTAGTTTTTGGATGGAGGATATTGAATTTTAACTTCATGATCTTTAAGGTCTTTACCAGCCTAAATGGTTCTATCATTCTGAGTTTAGCTGTAGAATTGTAATTGATTTCTTTATTTCCATTACATTTCAGACATTGTATAAGCAGGTTTTGTTTTAGAGCATTTGGTTTACCCATAATCATACTTGCCTCCAAAAGTCTGAAAAACAACCCCGAAATGAGACACAGCTATCTTGAGCCTACCTTCAGGTTTGGGATACTGCTAACCTCCCATGTCTTACTAAATATCCTTCTGAAATGCCTGATGATCACACTATCTTAAATAGAAATAAATAATCAAATAGAAAAATAGTAACTTAACCACCACTTATTTATATCAGTGCTATTCATTGTAAATAAGTATAACTTTATTATGTTTGTTTTTTTATTATTTATTCTTAGGTATTTTCAAAATAAGAACTCCAAAAGCTTCTCCAGAAGCTGAGGGAATCTTCTCTGATACTTCTGGACCAGGATCTTGATCCTCTGGGATATGAAATTCAGTCATAAATTTTGGTGTAGATACTCGCAATAACTTCTGAGTATGGACATTCTGGTTATTAACAAAACAAAACAAACAATAGACCCCAACACAATCATTACTGGGACAAAGTGTTCTCTTTTTGTAGGGTAAAAACCCCCAACCTTCAGATTTCAATGTAAACTTGAAAAAGTATGACCAACTTCAGAGATGTTATTTGTTATACAACCTTTTTCATATTTTTTTCTAATAAAAGTGCTTGAAAAAGAGAAAATGTTTGTTCATTCTAATCTAAAATGTCATTATATAAATTTGGTGATTGTATGAACCTCCTTAAGCTATTTGCTACATGCCAAGAAGACTGGAAACATTACTTGGCAGTAAAATGTGCATGGATACAGTGGGGACAAAAGTGAGACTGCTGGAAGGTGTGTGGAGAAAGTGGGGGAGAAGTGAACAGACACTGGAGGAAAGGAAAACCAAAAAGCAAAAGTGAGGGATTACTTCCAGCCCTTCAGAAGAGAGGGCAGCCTTGCTTCATGGCTGTGTGCTATTCTGTACGTGAAGGAGTTGCTAAAATGCTGATGAAATGCTGAACCAGAGGAAACATGATCATACGTTGAAAGCCCCATGTTTGAGATTTTGTAGTTTAATTTGAAAGCTTGTTCTGCCCCCGTTTACATGTGTAACACACGTTAAGCTGCCTTAACCAGACGGAGTGCAAAGGACACGTAGTGCAGTTAGGCAAGGACTTCGGCTCCTTCGCCCAAGTCGGTGTCTTTTGGCACCCAACAAAGAACGTACTTCGTGCTGTACATCTGTAGATACAATTTCGTGTTTGTGTTTGCGGAAATGCCCAATCTAGTTGTGGAGAGGTACTTGTGGCTTGGAGCCGAGGTGCGTTTCTGCGCGTCGGGGGCTGTTGGGCAGGAGGTGGGGGCATGCACACAGACATACAGATACACACGGACACAAACGCAGTCACACGCTGTCCCCCGCCGCTCGCTGCCGCCCGGGCCGTGCGGGCGGGCGGGGCCACCAGAAGGCGCGAGCCCACGTGTCCCGGCAGGGCGGGGAGGAGGCGGTGGCAGGGCGGGGAGGAGGTGGTGGCGGGCCCGGCTGGTGTGTGGGCGGTCGCCGGGCTGTCTCAGGCATGGGTTGGCTGACGGCGCAGGGCCGGCTGGCGGTGGGGCTGCTGGTCAATCTGGCCGCGTCCATCTGCATCGTGTTCCTGAACAAGTGGCTGTACGTGCGGCTGGGCTTCCCCAACCTCAGCCTCACCTTGGTGCACTTCGCTATCACCTGGCTCGGCCTCTACCTGTGCCAGGCGCTCGGCGCCTTCTCCCCCAAGAGCCTCCAGCCCGCGCAGGTGCTGCCGCTGGCCCTCAGCTTCTGCGGCTTCGTCGTCTTCACCAACCTCTCCCTACAGAGCAACACCATCGGTACCTACCAGCTGGCCAAGGCCATGACCACGCCGGTCATCGTGGTCATTCAGAGCGTGGCTTACGGCAAGACCTTCCCTCTGCGGATCAAGCTGACCCTGGTGAGGAGGCGGCGAGGCCGCGGGGAGGGGCGACGCTGAGGGCAACGACCGTGCCTAAAATCGCCGTGTCCCTCTGCCACAGGTCCCCATCACGCTGGGTGTTTTCCTCAACTCCTACTACGACGTGAAGTTTAGCATGCTGGGGATGGCGTTCGCCACCCTGGGCGTCCTGGTGACCTCGCTGTACCAAGTGGTGGGTAATGGCGCGGGCCGGAGCGTTGCGGTGGTTGGGCTCCCAGGTGCTGCCCCTTGCTTTGCTTGCCTTTAAGTAGTACCCAGCCTCCCAGGAAACCGTCCGTGCTCCGTTACTTGTTCTTTAAAACCACACCAAATGATGATAATCCACCATATCCCCTGATAAATTAAGGAATTGGTTGTCCTTGCTGCTAAAAATTAGGGTGTCGTCTTTAATGTGAGCGTTATTTTCAAGGGACGAAGATTGCTTTAGCGGTAAAACTCCTTTTTTCTAGAGGGAACAGATGTTCTCCTTGCTGAAGCAAGTGCCTTGCGTTTGAGCTTTTTTCCTAGAAAGGATGTTTTTCAGTCCTTCAATCCCATGGTTTATCCTTGAGCGATTTACATTTTATCAGTATCCTTCATCAGTTTCGACTATACACGTTCTCAGGTAGTTTTGTAGAGGGTGGATTAATACATAAACACACAATACAACCTTTCTGAATAATTATGATTTTAAAAATTGATGTGTACAAGGACTGCCTCAGCCCTTTTTGCTGTAACATTGTGCTAATAGCTCACACGACTTGTTATTGACCATGACTGTAAGAGCCTCCTAAATTAGAAACCCCTGTCATGTTGATGTGATAGATTTAAACGTGAATTTCTTTGTACAAGGTGTACTGTGCCTCAAAAAAAGTGAGGCTCTTTGACCCGTAGTGTTTAAGATGATAAATAATGGTCTCTTGATCTGTTTTGGGGCAGGAGGCAGAAAGAGGTGCTGCATAACAACATTAAGCACTTATGTATGTACTGGAGAAATAATGGTACTTGGGTAAAATTATATAGCTAAAAAAACCTGAGCAAGTTTATATGCTGGAATCTGTGTTACCAGTTAATGTGATTTAAGAAAGTGTTAAATGTCAGTTTTCAGCACAACATAAAGACGTGTCTTTTTGGCTGTAACATCTGTCTTCATAGACATAGAAAAGTAATATTTCTGAGAGCATGCAACCATGAAAATTGAAGTTAGAATCAATTATAATCAATATTGAAATGAAATCCATTAAATCTCGAATAAACTGATGAAAGACAAATGGTTTTGTAAGCTTGTATGTACAGGAAAATGAGAAGTAGGAAACAGAATCCAATCCCTGCTTAGGCAAGAATACTCAGCTCCAACACAGGCAGGTTCTGGAATTTGTGACTGCCCCTGCATACGATTTTCTCCTCTCATGACTTTTTCACTTGAAAGAGACAAACACATGGGGCCTCCAGGGGGGCCAAGGTGAGGCTCAACAGCCTGTTTAAGTAGTATTGTCCACGTGAGACACGCTCTGTGTTAGTAGCCAGTTTGCCTTTGCTCAGGTTTTTCAATTTCTGGATTTTTTTTCCTCATGTTTAACAGCTTTCTCTTTTGGTTTTAGTGGGTAGGTGCTAAGCAGCATGAGCTGCAGGCGAACTCTATGCAGTTGCTGTACTATCAGGCACCAATGTCCTCAGCTATGCTGTTGTTCATCATACCCTTCTTTGAGCCAGTCTTTGGAGAAGGGGGAGTATTTGGGCCCTGGACGCTTTCTGCTGTGGTAAGGCTTTTATTGACTTTATTTAAATAATAATTATCACTGATGTAGTTAAATTTGAGAGTAAGATCTTTTTATTTGTGAAACAGATTTTTGTACAGCTGGTGGCTATGGTGAGATGAGAGGGGCGTGTGCAGGACAAAAAGCCCCTTCTTGAGTCTGCCCCACTTCCTCTGAGAGGAGCAAGTCTGTCAATTGATTTACCTCCTTATTCTTGTTTCTGTTTAGAGGGCATCTGAACAACACAAAAAGCTATCAATCCAGAAGCTTCCCCTAGTGTTTTAAGTGCTGAGAGTTGTGGCTCTGACTGTCCACTCAGAGAAAGACACTCTCAACTTCTCTTCTGCGGAAGGATGCCAATATTGATTGTTCTTTAGAATTAGTAGTTTATTTTCACCAAGAAACCTATAATTTCTCTCCATATCCTTCTGTCCAAAAAAGAGCCAGTGGCATATTCTTACTCCTGCTGATCGTGCCCCTCAGTGATAGGTCATTTCTTGTAGCACTGCAGTTTATGAATGGGATAGCAAGTATTCACAGTAATAAAATCAGATATTTTGCTAAAATAGTTTTTGTTGTGACCCTAAATAAGACTTTATCTCAAAGTTAAAGAATACAACCCCTATGTGAGTGAGTATCCATATTTTCCAAATCACTCTTAAATGTTCACCAAGAGTAAAGGAGAAAAGGCCTGTGGCTCCATCAGTGTGTATTTATGGATGTCATACCCTGAGCTGCTTATACACATCACCAGTGTCTGTACTGATTTGAAGCTGTTTCTATTTTTGTTCTCCATATGTTTTTCTTCCCTGATATTTTGCATTTGAAAGTAAATTAAACTAAATAAATAACCTGGAATATTTCTACAAATAGCCAAAAGCGAGCCAGATTACTGACTGTGTCCATTAATCCACAGATAATGGTACTGCTGTCTGGAATAATAGCCTTTATGGTAAACTTGTCCATTTACTGGATCATTGGAAATACGTCACCTGTCACGTATCCTTTGTAACACAAGTCGTTCCTCCTATTTCCAGATTAATTATGCTGGAATTCATTTGAGCTGATTTATGTGGGAAAATTGTTTGAATAACCTTCCCGGTCTATTTTAAATGATGAAGCTGAGAAAGCATGTTTGTGTTTTAGTGTATTTTGTTTCTTTGTTTGGGATTTGTATAGGTAATGGCTGTTCACTTGCTGACTTCATCCCTGCAAGGAATATTAACTCATGCTTTGGCTGCCTTGCGGAAGTGTTGGCATGTCCATCAGACTGCAGTGAAAAGGGGTGAAAGGCTTTAGGGGGAGGTTAATACAGCCACAGAGATGGGGAAACCTGTATGAATTGAGTCAACACAGTGTACTATTGCATGCTTTGGGTGGAACTGATGAAACTTCCAAGTGTTTATTTTTACAAAAAATTATACTGGTATTGGCTATTATCCTTAACAGATGTCTAGGTATAACATGTTCGGACATTTCAAGTTCTGCATCACCCTCCTGGGAGGGTGCCTCTTATTTAAGGACCCATTGTCTGTTAACCAAGGCCTTGGGATTCTGTGCACACTGTTTGGCATTTTGGCCTACACCCACTTCAAGCTTAGTGAGCAAGAAAACAATAATAGCAAATTGGTCCAGCGTCCATAGAGCAAGAGTTTCTGAAGACTGTTGTCAAGGAAAACAAGTATTTAAATATGCATTGATTTTAGAATGCACACAATTGCCTCATACACTTAGATCTATGGTTTTAGTTTAACTGCCAGGATTGTTATTCTGTAACTAAACCACACGAACTGAAGGATGTAAAATATATGGGGTTTTGCCATCTCAGTCTGTCCTATCGTTTTCATTAAATTAAAACGGTAACTTAAAAGAGAAAAAGGCACACTTCAAAGTGCTGTGGAAATTGTACTGAAGTAATTATATTTTTTTGCATACCAAATGAGATCATGATGGCTACAATTATAATACAGCGAGAGAGAAAGAAAAAGAATGCTGTCTCCGTGATCAAGCCAGTATTGCTGTTGTGAAGAAACTTGGAGGCACTTTTATGCAGATGTTCTGGTATGTATTGATGCTTCCCCATTTTTGTCTGATGAACAATGAAGTGGGAAAGATACTTTTCCAGTCATTTTAGAAAAAGGCTGCCAGACTCATTCCTATTTCTTGTATATGCTTTCTTATCTATGTTTGGCTTCAACACAGGAATAGCTTTTTAGATGAAGAAAATAGATAAAACTACAGGTGAAGAGGAAAACAGACAACTTGAAGCCACAGGCCAAGGTGTGGAAAAGTAGGGAATCAGATCTAGACAGTTCATCTTAATTTTTTCTTTTTAATTTGTCAGGACGTTAATGAAGTAATTAATGTTTTGAAAAATTTTGTTACTGCTTTATAATTTTCTCTGTGCCAAAACCAAGACTTTACACAAGATCTTGTAGATATCTGTGAGCCTAATAAAATCTCTGGTTTTGTGGTAGTAACCAAATGTTTTGCAGCCCTTGCACACAGACACCCATGCTAAAAAAGTATTTTCAAGAAGGCTTTGGAAAGGTCACCGTCTTTAATGGGTGTGAAGATTGCCCAATTCTCTCTTGCCTTCAGCACCACCTCCCTTGCTCCCATGCCTTTCCCCAAGAGTTACCTTGGGTGGGATCTGCAGGTTTGTCTGTTGTCATCGTTTTAGGGGAGAGGCCCAGGGGCTGTCTGGATAATGCTGGGTGTGAGGCAGCATTTCCTCAACAGACAGTCCTGGGAAATGTATCTGAATGACTGAAGGGTGCAAAGTGGGACCTGCTTCTGCTCTAATTAAAAAACTCTTTGAAAATTATTTTATGACAGTATCAGGCACTTATTTTGACAACGTGGATGGAAGAAGTTCAGTGCTGTTCTAGTTTAAAAAAGGAAAGAAAAAAATAACTGCCTTCCATAAATCTGGTGAGAACATATGTTCGCTAGATTTGCAGGGTTAGAATTTAATTGCAGTATCTTAATCCTTACACGTTGGGATTTGTTTTGTCTTCATCTACCTCTATCAGATTTAAAGAGGGAAATTGTGTGGACAAAACCAAGTATTTAAATTGTGCGGCCACTGACAGAAATAATATTTAGTTCCTCTAAGCTTTTTACAATAGAGGTAAGAAGTCTTTGTGTTGGAAACAATGCAACTTTTCTGAAGCCTGTAAATTATTTATTCTGTTACACAGTTCTTGATTTAAGAAAAAGTTATTCCTCTGTGTAACCTAAGTTTACACCGTAACACTCTTTATCATTTCAGAGTTATGAATATCTGAATAATTTTACATATTTACCAACTGTTTCTTGGACATTGTACTGGTCCAAGGATAATTTTTTAATACAGTTTTGTAGATCTGTATGATTAGTTTAAAAATACAGCCTGGACTACTGAAAGATGTGTTCAGATGGTCAAGCTCTGGATGCATATCCTTCAGTATGTACACTGAGAAAGCCATTTGCATTAATTTGTGCTGTGCACAAGTTCTTTTGAGATGTAGATAGACTGCAAAAAAAACAGCTAGAAAACAACTGAATTACATGCCTGTATGACAAAAATATTTGAGATGAGATGAATGTAAATATATATATAAAGTGGTAGAATGAACTAAACAATCATGCCTGAAAATACAAAAGACTCCTTAAGGAGAGGAGCAGATCTGCAAGCGAAAGTTAACAGCATCATTAAAAAAGTACGTTTTAAATATAATCTGGTGCTGGAAGGTGTGTGTGTGTGTGTGTGTGGGAGTCACTTAAGTGATGTGATTTTTTTTCCCCATGCATTCAAGAACTCTCTTTTGAGATTTACTTGTTGTATCTAATAAATAAAGTATCTTGAACTTTGTCATATGGTTCAAAATATTAAATCCAGGAGGCTTGTGTAATTGTGGGATAAATAGATCTTTGTATGTATTGTTTCTTTGGATACCATGTGTAGGGTGGGAATAAATTTTTAATCATGTCTGATACCTGCTAATTGCGGAAGAGAGGAGTTGTTCTTGTCTTTTTTCATCTTCTGTTTGAATTGCATAACTTTGGGGGTCTAGGTGTGTATGAGACAAAATGGTACCGCATGGTTTTCTGTCCATATGAATACGGCAGGGAGTTTGAACATTTTGGACTTGTGGCACAAATGAGGGAAACTTTAAATCCTGAGGTAAAACTGGAGTCTTATAAAAATTACTGATATTTACTTGCTTGTTCTGGTTTTTACTACATCACTTGAATGTGTTTTCCTGCTAACTATGTGTATTTCGATCTGTTTTGGCTTTCATGAAAGAGAAATCAGAGACTTGCCATCTTTAGCAATATGTAGTCATCACCCTGTGAGAGCTGTTGCAATTGAAGCCATACCATACACGCCCTGGTGTTTGCTTTCTGCTTTTCATTTTACTTTATATTCCATGTATGACTAAACTGTGGTAACAGGATAGGCTTTGGTCCTTTTCTGCCATGCAGTGCTTTGCTGCTATATTAGCATTCTTCACTTTAAAAAGCTACCATTGATGTAGTTCAAACGGAACTGTAGATACCAAGATGGCATTTAAAAATGAGAGCAGATGATTCTGATTAAAATGTGAGTGACTGGTGGTAAGTTATCTAGCCTTGTTCCCAAAAACACTTTAGAACAACATCCACAAGGTTTTCCCATTTTCCCCAAAGCAATAGGAAGTATGTCTGCATTTAAGAGATACTCAGTGTAAAGCTTTGTGTTACCTTTAGCTTTGGTAACTTGGTGCTTGTTTGACAGCTTTTGCATCGGGTTTTGTACTTCTTGCTAAGTTCTTGCAGGCTCTGGGGCAGAGTGCCAGAGGAGTTTTCCTGTTGATGGGTGAACAGCTGCTCTCTCAGGCTTGAGGTTGAAGGAGAGTGGTTTGCTGCTGTTATATGTATGAAAAGGAGTTTTGTCTTGCAGGAAGTCTACAGTGTTCAGGACAGAACTGCAATTCAGCAGGACTGTATCCTCTCTCTGTCTCATTTCTGAAATGAATGCCCAGTGATGGCTTGGGGCTAAAGCAACATTAAAACTTTGTTTAGGCTACCCACAGTTTTTTATCAAACTTTTAAAAAATGTTACTGGTAGTCGATGCTGGTTAAATATTAACGTAAAATCTCATTTTTATAATGTCTTATTATATAAGAGTTTCAGAAGAGTGATTTTTAACATTTTGGAGTTGAGCTAATGTCTAACCCACGTCTACTTTGTCAAATCTGCAAAATCTATCAAAAGATGCTGGATTTCATAGCTGGCTGTTTGTATATCAGTACAGTTGGGCTGCTCTTGAGCAATACTGGACACTGGCACACTGTTCAGGTATTTAGCAGTGACTAAGAAACATCTAGCCTGAAATTCACTAACGTACTTGGGAAAAGAAAAAGGCTCACTGACTGTTGAGAGCTTTTTAACTTCCTGCTTTTTATGTTCCTGCTTTTAACAACAGGCTTTCAGGTTAAGGGAATTCAGAGTGCAGGCTTTAGTCCCTCATATCACCTTTCACATTAAGATTTTTCTCCCAAGATGTCAGTTTTGCTTCCAGTTAAATAGTTATGTCTTACCTAGATTAAAAAAGAAACAGTTTGGATTAAAGACTTGCAGGTGTTTGTTTGTGTTATTGTCTTAAAATTTTATTTTAGCCTTTCAAAACCCAAATTCCCCGTTTAAAGAGAAAACAAAAAAAGGAAAATTATTTTAATAAATGAAAGGCTTCTGTGTATATATAGTGAACATATGTTTTGTTTTGCAAAAGAATTTTACTCTTCTAATTTTAAAGATGCAGCTCTTTGTTCTTCTAGCATTACAATCGGGCAGATGCAAAGAAGCACTGGCTTTTCTGCTTCATACAAATTCACTGTTTTCCTGCAGGTGCTCTCCCTCTGATCGCAATCTCAGCCTTACATTTGACAATTCAGTTATTGCAAGGATGATTTGGATGTCAGCTCCAGAGGGTTAGGAACACAAAGGAGAAAACTATCAGCAGGAGCTGATATAATCTTGGGTAATAAGAAATCCTACTGTAAGACATAGAGACATCTTACCAAACAGGCCTGTGCTAAGCAGCAGGGAGAGGTGTGGGTTCGTCTCCAAGCAGGTATTGCAAAGAATGCAAGAGCTAAATTGTGTGCATTCTTACTGTGCTGTAGTAGTTGACAAGTTTAGTATAAAGTAGTTTTTAATAATATAAAATTGAAAATATAAATGCCATAAAAAAAAAAAAAAGCTGGATTCAGACATTATAAGATCTTTGCCAAGCTTGTTCCACAGGAGTGATTAACCTTCCTTGAGAGAAGGGAGCTATTGTTGTTTCTCCCCTGCTCCAGTGATGCTGCACTTGGTGAAGGAGGGTCTGTATTCCTGAAAGCTGCTCTGCTTTTCTTCAGCTATATCAGTTAGTCCAATGAAAACATATCACTTCTCCCTATGGGGCTTGTCTCACTGAAGTTGCTGTTTCTGCTTTCATCCGACTGACATGGATCGTTCTCCTGTCTTCCTTGTGAGTGTAAAATGATCTGAAAGGTCTAATGGACCTAACAATTCTGTTCCGTGATTCTGTGACCCTGGGGAGCAGAACAGACTCCATTGCCTTATGTAGCTGCAGTGTCCAGTCAGCAGCAGGGAGCCCAGCCCAAGAGGTGATAGTTACAATCTGCAGTTCAAGGACTAAAGAAAGGGGAAATGTGATCCCTTTTCATTGTTTTAGTTGCCACACAGTTTCTGATACTTTCCAATTTTAGTCTATGTCATTTCCCTTTAGTAGGTGCATAAGAAAGCTCCCTTTCCAGTCTGTCCTTTCTGTATAATTATGACATAGTTTATGGAATTCTAGAATTGAGACAGAAATTGTATCTGCTCACATAAATTCATTGACCTCACCCACTGTTGCTGTTTTTTTTTTTTACATAGGTGCCCTTGTTTGTCTTCCAATCCAGAAAAAATTATTTGCTTAAAATACAGGAGGGGTCAGGTTAATCTGAATTAAGAGGTAATTAGTCAGCTCAGGAGTTGCACGTGCCTTCCCAGCTGCACTTGCTCAGTATCAAACAGGCACAATGTGCTGCCTTTATAATGCATAGGCAGGAACAGACATGGGCAGATTAAACATAACATAATTTAAGTAAATTACTGTAGTGGTTTTAATTCGCCTATTTAAGTTCCTGGCTAAACGCCAGCACACTTACCAAAATTTTTACCTGATTTTTGTTGTGAGATAAGGATTAATAGTAGGCAAAGTAGGCTCAAACTTTAAGGAATATAAAGAGAATTTATTAAGACTTTAAAAAAAAGAATAATAAAAATCAGGAATCAGAACAAAACCTTTAGAATGCCCTTCTTCCCCCCCATCTCTCCATTTCTTTCCCACTGACCATACAAAAAGACAACACTTCGACTTTTAGTTAGTTTACCATTTCTGGAATAATCTTCTCTTAGTTCATGTAGGGAGAGAAGTTTTCTCTTGCTTTACTATGTTGATTTCCCCATAAGAGATACACTTCTTATGGTTTTCAGCCTCAATACAAGCAGCCACCCAGAAGGAAAAGATCTGCTTGTTCTGGAAAATCCCTCCCACTTTAGTAGCTTTCCCAGGACCACTACAATGGGCATATGATGGTCATTGAGGTACTCTTTTGAGGATGAATAGTTCTATTACAGCGGCAACGAAATTCCCTTTTCTCATTATTGGCAACACAAGTCTTCTATTATTCCTGGGGCAAGGAATCTTTACACAGGAGCCTTAGTCCACTGGCTGTAGCTAGAACATTACATCCCCCCCTTTTCACTCCTTTAGACCATTGCTCATATATCACAGGACATATTTTAGCTGAATTTATCAACATGTTTTTACAAGAGAAGTTTCAGTCTCAAAGTTAGGACACTCCTCACCTCCTCCCTCTCTGGATATAGGCTTTTCTACATTAATTAACTTGGAGTCTTTATGTTGTACCTTTTGCAGGTGTCTTCACTCTTTCTCTTTCTGTGCAAGGGAAAATAGATGTAAGTTCCATCCTGACACTGAAAAGGTTAATTTGTCTTTCGGCCGGGCGATGGTCACATGACCTCTACCCGCGCTGTTTGAGTGTAACGTTCTCAGTGTTTGAGCTGAGGGAGAGGAGTTCATCTGCACCGTTCTCCATTCAAGCCGCGTCTGAGCTGTAGGGGGCTGGCCCGAGCCCTCTCCCGCGCTGGGCTGCGTGCGGAGTGGGGCCGGTGGTGCCGCGTCCGAACTGCAGGGGGTCGATCCGAGCTTTCACCCATGCTGGGCTGCGCCGCAGGGAGCCGGTTCGGCCCGGCCAGGCGGGGCGGGACTGGCAGGGCTGAGTCACCTTGGCCTGGGGCAACAGAACGAAGCTTTTTTTATTCGGCTTGGCCGGAGCTGAGCGGAGCTCGCCTGGCTCTTTTTGCCCGCAGCTGCCGTGAGGGACTGAAAAGGCCGGTCCAGGCCCCCCCACTTCCCCCTCTCCTCTGCGCCATGCCGGCTGACGGCTTGCCAAGCCACGTGGCCTGGTCACACCTCACCATAGGCGCGGAGGGGAGAGAGCGACGTCTTCTCTCAGTGAGCCGGAAGTCTAAACGAGAGTGTCTTTAGCTTCTCTCTTGGTTTTATGAGTTCTGGAGGCGGAAACTGTAATAGCTCCTTTTGGGTACCTCATTTCTGGCTCCGCCTCCTTCTTTCTGCACCGGAAATCCCAACCAAGGCTACCCCACGACAATTACATATTTACAAGCAAGTAGTGGGAACAATCCAAAGGCTGCTTGGAGGATTGACATTGCAAAGATATTTTTGATCTGCTTGTGGCTTCACTGGCACATGAATATAAGCCATTCATTTGAAGGCACATGGTTATATTCAAGGAGCTCCAAGAAGTCCAGCATGGCTGTGTGGGTAACATGCACAGGCAGGCTAAGCAGTGTGTCAGAAATGAGCAGGATTATTTTTAGAACTATAGATGGCTGTGTCTCATCCAGGAAGTGCAGGGAGGAGATCTCTGGTTGAAGCACAGCATAAGAATGTAATTTTTAATGACCTTGGCACAAAAAACTTGTGTTTTACTTTCTTACTAAGCAGAGACTGAGAAGCAAACTTGTTTAAAGGAGCTGTGTTTTGAAGCACATGGAATAATCATGGATACTGAGACCATAGAATGGAGGTGATTGTGATTAAAGAAGAAAAAAGTGAGACGATGGATTAAGAAACAACTGAGAAGAGTAAACAGCACATACACATCTAGGCAGGTTTTTAAATATAAGGTCTAAGTTTAGATGCTCAACTCCTCAATTAGGCAGCTCAGTAACAGGGCCAGATTTGTCAGTGCGAACTTGTTCACTTTCAATAGAACTTGATAGAGAATGGCATTGGCTCAGCACTTCCAGAAAGGAAGCTGCAGAATTGACAAGTTTCATATGTTTTTTGTCTCCAACTAAATTAAGTATGCTACTCAACCAAGAAACGGAGTCCTTGTTCTGTTTCCTTACTCTGCCCACAATGTTTTTAATCCTCCTTGCTCTCTGGGGAAAATAAACCATTTGTGCACTTTATTTTCTAACTAGAGTGACTGAACGGGTTTTGTTTTACAATACACCAAAGTTGTGTATTAAAAACTTGGATTAAGATCTTTTTAATCCGGTTTCTGTCTTTGAGCTGAATGGAAAAAGCCTCTCCAGCTCCTATTATACAGCATCAACTGTTGTGAAATAGATGCTTCTCTCCAGAGAGTCCAAAGTAATATTAAGGTTTGGGATCCAAAGTGGTTTACTTGTTAAGTGCATTTCTTATGGTGGTTAGTCAGAAACTGCTCTCCTATTTGGTAGTCCAGTTGAGAGAAGAAACTGACAGTGGTGATCATATGCCCTCCAGGAAATTATGATACATTTCTGAAAACACTCAAGCTTGCTTTTCTGACTGTTAAGGTGGTTCTTCTGATCAGGATTAACAATGCACCAATGTTTTTCAACTAGTATCATTCCCCAGAGATGTAGTAGATTTTTTTCTCAAACAAAGCCTGAGCAAAACTTTTCCACAAAGCATTTTCCAGTTCATTAATAGCTTTGTCTCTATTGGGATGGACATGTAAACCTTAATTCTATAGCCCTAAACCTACAGTCTCAAAGAGTTCTAGCTGACAGCATGTGGGAGGCTGGCACTGAGCTGGGATTGCTGAGCAACTTTGGTTTTATAGAACTAGATGCAAGTTTACAGAACCAGCTGTATTTGGATATCATTCAAACCTCATCTTGGATGCTGAAGACAGAAATTAAAATTCTGAAACTTTGAGAAATTAGCAGATGTAGTTGAAGACCTGCTCCTAGCACACATTACATGAGATGGCAGCGTCAGTGGAATGCCATGATCCTGCTTAAAGGCACAAGTCCCGTGTCTCCCCATGGATCCAGCTTGGACATTTGCTTCTGCTCCTTGATCTGTCTGAACTGGGAAGTTTATAGGGCCTTCTGCTGGGCAGAATAGCCACGACTGGCTGCAGAGCAAGTCGATGCCTTCCTGTGCAGGCAGGCAAGTTTCCGTGCTGGGACAAGGGGGAAGAGTGACACCACATGGCTAGAAACAGGATAGAGGGACGGGCGGGGCGGGAGCCTCCTCGTTCCATGGTCCGGATGTAACATCCACACGCCCAGACTCAGAAGGCAGGTTTTGAAGGAGGAAGGGTCACACATAAATGAAGTGGTTAGAAAACACTATTTTCATGTACAGCTAACAGCATCTCAGGCAGAAGCCCTCAAAGAGCTTCTTAAGCACTCAACGTATTTATAAGCCTTTAAGTGGTCTTGAAATCTTTGGGACACTGGCCCTGAGCCTCAGTGGCTTGCTTCCTGCCTCTGCAGCTTCCTGTGGACTGGCAGATCTCTATTCCCCTTGTCCCCTCTATAAAGGGAAAATCTTTGGAACGTTAATTGTATGTTGATCCTATTTTTCAGTGTGCTTTATTTAGCTGAACCAGTCTCTGCTACATCATATGTTTCTGCTTCTTTGATAGTCTATAGTATTTCACTTGATGTCACACAAATCACTGGGATATTATTTATAAAGGCTGGTTAATTTTCTAATCAGTTACTTGTCCCTAAGCAAGCCAGGATTTAAATGCCTTCAAGTTAAGTATTCTCAGTGTTTTCGTTGAGTGTAAAAGCAAGATAAGCAAGTCTCCTCATCTTCAGAGTTTCCTTTTAAAATTGAATGTAAATCAGCATATGCAAAGATGTCTGAGGAAATTATTTTATGATGTGATGTCCTTATTGTCTAATGAGATTTAAATTTGGGGTGTTAGGAATGATTGAGATGAAGAAAAACTTACGTAAAGACCTTGTAGTGGTTTTAGTTCGTTTATTTAGGTTTGTGGTTAAATGTTAGCACACTTACTTAAATTTATTTGATTGTTTGTTGTGAGATAAGGATTAGGAGTAGGTAAAGTAGGTTCAAATTTTATAAAGTATAAAGAAGTTTTATTAATATATTTAAGACAAAGGGAAAAAAGAAAAAAAAAACCCAAGAAAAACTAGAACAAACTTTCTAGACTACTTCTCTTTTTCTACTTTTTTATTTTATTCTCTTTGACAACATACAAAAGATAACATTTCAACTTTTAGTTAGTTTATCACTTTAGAAACAGCTTTTGTTCTAGGTTTTTAGGGAGAGAAGTTTCTTTTGTTTACACTATGGATTTTTTGTAAGAAAAATACAGTTTTTATGGGTTTTTTGTTTTATTATTAACTGCTGCTTGGAGTAAAGTTTAGTTTAATGGTGGATTTTTTTTACACTAGTAGTTTTTTTATAGTTACTATGGTGGGTTATGAACAGTTTACAGGGTATTTGTTTTAAGGATGTTCAGTTCAATTGTAGTAACAAAGAAAATTTTTTTTTTTTGTGTTTAGCAACACAGGTTCTTTTGACAACTTAGGTTTTTTAGTATTTTCTTTGGGACTAGGGTTCTGGGTTACAGTTTTTTTTTTTTTTGGTTTATTTTTACGATACGGTAAGAACTATTTGTAAAAAGAGCGTAGCATGTTTTTTTTGTTGGTAGTTGATTGTATGGTGGAGCTTTTTCAGTTCGTGTAGCTGACACACCGGCTGAGCTGGATCTGCTGAAAATTCTAATAGTTTCCTCCCTCATGCCTGCCCGGCTGCAGCGGCACAGCTGCCGTAAAACCTCCCTTCCCCCCCCCCCATCCCTCCTTTGGAAGGGGGGGTGGGGGGGGCAACTTGGGCCTTACCAGCGAGAGAAGCAGGAGCTGCTCCTCTCTACACACAGCAGCAGCAGGTCCAAAGAGGAAGAGCGTCAGAGAGTCTCTGCTTATATATGGTTTTTTCCTCGAAGGCGGATCAACTTTTTAATTGGTTTACCTACCTATCAATCCTTAAAACTACCTGATTATTGGCTCTCTCTCTCGCAGGAAGGAAGTTGTATTTCTTCCTGCATTCTTACAGCACAGATCACTTCCTAAATTTTAACCCTTCTAACCTAACCCAAAACAGTATTCTCAGTGTTTTCGTTGAGTGTAAAAGCAAGATAAGCAAGTCTCCTCATCTTCAGAGTTTCCTTTTAAAATTGAATGTAAATCAGCATATGCAAAGATGTCTGAGGAAATTATTTTATGATGCGATGTCCTTATTGTCTAATGAGATTTAAATTTGGGGTGTTAGGAATGATTGAGATGAAGAAAAACTTACGTAAAGACCTTGCTTCAAAAGTGGTTTGGCAGGATTGGATTGCAGTAGAAGAAGCCAAAGACATTGGGCTCTAAAGAGGGATTGCTTGCATTGGAAACTGGAACCTGAACCTAGTAAAAATGGAGAGCTGATATGCATATATAAAACAGACAAAACCATACCGTTTACTTAGTTTTAGTGCAGTCATCGTTTTGGTGTTGCATAAAATAATTGTATGGCTGCGTGAACCAAAAGGACTGAGTCCGTGTTCAGAGGTTGCCAGTGGTGCGTACCAGTACCGCTCCCCAGCTACTTCAGGCTTCTGCTTTTCCAGAGATGACTGTCTTTTTCCTGTCTGTGTCACCAGAGAGGAATGTGTGCCCATGCCGTGGTCTCCCTTGGATACAATCCTTGGAGTATCAATTGAACAAGCCAGATTGAGAACTGAGATGTGGGTAGCGATGCTGTCACCAAGACTGCAGGAAAAACAGAAACTCTCCAACATCTTTGCATTGTTAGAGAGTCAAGGCAGTACTTTATTCTGGTCAGGATGTTATTTCGGCCAGGATGTGCAATAGAAATTATTTCGTCCACACATGCCTGGGTTGTGTAGTGAAAATCATTCTGTCACAAATGGTTCTTCACCACACTTTTCACATATTTATACAAACAAATCCCAAAGAAATTCACGTTCATATTTCACAATTCTTAGTGTTCTGTTTCCTATTGGTTATTGATCCCCTCGCCTTCGATGCTAATTTGGTCATCATTCTTCGGTTCTCTTAACAATCTTTTCGCTGACCAGGTGTCTTGGGCCGCACCGGGGAGGGTAATGTTCCTTAATGTTCGCTTGTCTGCTGTGCATCTTCTGACTACTCCCAGTCTGTAGATGTTTAGCTCATCAGACCCCACCCGGCAAACAGTGTCTTTTGAAGAGAAACTTCAATTCCCCTCCCCCTGGGCAAAGGCGAAAAAACCCCTGACTAAAGTTACATTAAAAATGTTAGTAGTTGTATAATTTCCAACAATCCCTCCAACTTAAATTGTGTTGCAAAGGCAGTAACTTTTGCTCGCACAGTCCCAACAACAGCAGAAGGGAGTGATGTCTTGTATTTTCAAATCAGCTTTCACAGAAAAGAACACGTTCAGTTTGAAGTACAGAGCAAATGAGTTATAAAACACAACGGCCTGCAAATTACCATCAAAAGTGTCTTCTTCGGTAGTATCAACACAACTCATCTTGTAAACATTTGGGCTCTTTTGCAACACAGGAAAAGCTGGCTTTGGGTAGCTAAAGTAATTATCAGTGCTAACATGCACTCTTTGCTTCTCCCTAAGTAACACCTGAGGGAAATTTCTGGGAATATGGTCCCAGTTCTAACTGGTTTATCAACCCAGGTGTCTGATACAGGAGATAACATTCAAGGTGTGGTTAGATGATAAGGAAAAGACCACTGAATGGCTCCCTGCCTTCAGGAGGAGTTATTTCCCCATTTCCATCCCCAATTCTCTGCTTCCAGCTATGTGTTCCTGCTGCTTTCTTTATGATGTCTTATGTGTTCTTGATAAAGCAAGCTGACATACTAGCAGCAAATACAAGTAAATATCCTGCTGTTGAATCAGCTAAATCTGTGGTCAAAGGAGCCACAGCTAGTTCAAAGAAATACTTGGCTAGGAATGCACAGCTCCTGGCAAGGCCATTGTTTCAACAGGGCATTGGATGAGCTCAAGACATTCTTTAGGTGAGGTATTTGATGGGCTCAGCTGCATCACCAAACAGTTCGAGGAGGCTGAGGCAATCCAACACCACGATTCTTCCAAAAATGTTCTCACCATCATCTTGCAACCATAAGTGAGGAGACAAGGAGGAGAATGGAAGACCTCTCTAGCAGTGTTGTGCCCTGAAATCAGCCAAGCTTAATGTAATCTTCCTCCTCAGTAATGCTGCTAAGATAGCTGAAGCAGATCCCACCTTTTCCCTGCCTGTCTGCTGCCATTCCAGTGATGTCCTGGGCCAACTGCTGTGTAGCTGCTTGGGACTACCTCAGGGAACTGATCTACAGAAAAAAAAATGCATTATTTCTCAGGTGTGCCAGGTCACTTTATCTACTTCATACCATAGGTGCACAAATAACAGAAGGAGCAGCAAGAGGATGGAAGAAATGGATGGGAATGGATCTCTCTGAAATAACATGCCACCAATCCCTTCACAAAGGGATGCATGCTGAGTCTTCTTCATCTTGCCATTAAACACAACCATTTTAGTGTAGTTGTGCAGCTGAGTAAGCCCCACAACTGCTACACTTCTTGAGCAGAGCAGATAATGTGGCTGATTAAGGATCAGAGAAAGGGTAAGAAAGGCCCAAGTCAACGATTCTCTGCAGCTCTACCTATACCCCATGCAATAAGAAAGAGGAAATTAGATACTGTGGTATCCCCTGCATTGAATGAGTTAAAGATCAGGATCGGCAATTATCTGCCAAAAAGGATGCTCTCTCTGTATTCTACCAGACTCTCTTCAGTAGATATGGGGTGTGAGGAAAATAATCCACGAACACCAAGGGTTTATGTCCAAAAAGGAGACAGAGGAGTCCTGTAACTTTATTCGAATAAAGGGAGAAGCCATGGGGCATTTCCCCTGGGGTCTCTCAAAATTTTGGGGGACACAGCCTCCCTTTATCCTAATTCCCGACCACATTTCCCTTCTCTCTTTCTCCATTGGCTGAGGTACTCGAGAGGCACAGACTTCCCGGAATCGCCTAATACAGACCCCCTTTTCCCAATGTATAATTCTCCCCCCTTGTCTTTCCCGGAATGGTCCTTCTTGGTTCCTTTCATATTCCAATAGTCAGTTCTATTTATCAGTAGACCTGTGGTTTGTTTGTAAATGTAAATTTCAATGGAATTCTCCCCACTGTTTCTTTTATCTCTGGGTGCCAGCCTTATCTCTCAGACACTGTTTGTGAAGACAAATTTCTTCATTCCTTTCAATCCCTCCTCTTTAATTTTAATAATTGTCTTTACAAACTTTATTTATCCTTGACTTAATTTTCTGTTCCTGGGTCTTTTTTAGTTTTGTCATTATTTGCAGCGACATCATTTCTTGTCCTTTTGTAGTCATCTCTGGATCTGTAGGCATGGCTACTACCTGCATCCCTTTGATTACATGTTGAATAAGTTGTACTAAGCAAGGGATCATGCATGGTAAAAAGATGAGAGTTGCTATAGCACATAAGAGGAAAAAAAGCATTTGTTTAACCCATAGTCCACCAAGTAACCACAAAAACATATCCCATTCTCCTCCTTTTCATGTTTGGACTGGTACATGAGCTAATTTTATTATTCTTTTCGTTATTTTTTTCACCACTTTTCCATTGTCATCTATTTGCAAACAGCAGTTAGAGTCATTTAATTTGCCACATACTCCCTCTTCTGCTAATAGATAAACTTAAAGAAAGTCTAGTTACAAACACCTTCTTTTTCATGTATACACCTCTTGTTCTGTTTAGACAATAAATGTTTCTTTCAGAAGAATGAGGTTGCTATGTATAGCTCGCTGGTTTTTCTGTCCAGCCTGGCGTTGCCACAACAGATTCCAGCTGGCTATATTTCCAGGAATGCCCCTGTCCCCAGGGCAGTCTGGCAGCGTCTCGTAGACACTTAGCCAGAGAAACTGCGGCCTGCGGTGTGGTGCAGGAACGGTCCAGTTTAGCTATCAGCTGAAGATGAATAACGAGAGGGCCCTTGGAATGCCTTTAATTCTGAGTGGATTTATTGCAGAGTCTTCACACAGAGGAGAGGCAGGGTCCAAGAGAGCGAGGGGCCCTCCGACACAGTCTTAAGAGTTACCACATATCACCAATCACCAGGGGGTTTGGGGGAGTATAGGGAAGGTTCAGGGTTACCTTGTCCTATGGGATGGGGAAGGAAAGGGGCCCAGGAGATAACAGGGAATAGAACAAAGGCTCTTGGGGGGAGGGAGGAGATGATGGACACTAGCAGTAGCTACTCTGGTTTGTCCTGGGTTAAACCATGGTCACTTCACCTTCCAGGGGTTTCCTATCTCCTTGGAACTTTCTCCACCAGTTATCTTTCTCCTTTTCTAAGTCTTCTCCCCCTGGGGTCTCTAAGGACACATCCACAGCAGCTACATCTCCCCCTTCTGTTTTTCCTAAAAAGGCCCGTTGGATGAAGGATAACAAAAGATTTTTAACACAAGCGAAAACACACAAGGTAATGACAATTGTTAGTAACACCCACAGAATTGAGCGGAGGATTCTGACCCCCCACCCTGAAAGTCCCCACTGGTCCGTCAAGTGGTCAAGCCAATCCTTGCCTTCTGTCTTCAGCTGGTGAAGTTGGTCTTTCATTTGTTGTAGAGTTTTGCGGATGCTTTGGCTGTTGGAGGATAAGTTCAAGCAGCACATGCCTTCAAACTCTTCACAGCCGTGCCCGTGGGCCAGTAAGAGGAAGTCAATAGCTGCTCGGTTCTGGAGCGTTGCTTGCCTGGTGGCTTCTTCATCTTCTAGGAGCTGTGTCAGAGCACTCGAGGTCAGGTTGGCTTGCTTACCCAGCCAGCACTCCAGGTGAGAAAGCTCACCGAGGGCTTTCGCTGCAGCTGCCCAGGGTAAAAAAATAGAGGCAGCTACCCTTTTTGAAAATGACCAACTGACGACTTCGCTGTCACAATTTGGGTCCAAATCTTGGATTTGCCTTTTGTGGCGTGCCAATTGGGATTTGTTCTGCCATTTCAGGATTTGCGTTTTGTCAGGTGGCAGCAGGGTAAGTTTCCCAAGAGTGCAAGGACCCCCTTTAAGACGAGAAGGAATTCCGGCCCATACTCGGTCTCCACAGATGAGGAATACCCCATTAGGGAGCACTCTGGGATCTTTGATGGAGTTGGACCATGTGATTTCAGTATCATTGCACCATATGGAATCTGAGTAAGACTTTTTATCAATTGGTGAGACATCTTTGTATGGTCCTCTCTTTCGAGAGGGAGAATCTTGCCAATTATATACGGTGCTAAAGTGAGTGCAATAGTGTGGTTTGGCTGACCCCAACAAGTCTAACTCTTGGGGTTCGGAGCTCGCATGAGGAAGGGTCCTCATCCATCTGTCCCAGCTATGGGCTGGGTGAGCTCCTTTGCCCATAGCTTTGAACTCTCTGGAGTTCCCAGGGACTCCGACCAGGCACGTGGACATGGGGTTAGATGCACTATCTAGGCTGAGGCACATACTGTCTTGCTTTAATACTTTTGCTAATGTCACCCATGCGTTTTCCTTTGGCTGTTGAGCGAGCCATGGGGACACTCCTGAAAAGGCGAGGGCTAACAGCCACAGAGAGAGGTGAGTTGTCTCCATCTTCTGGGTTCTCTGGGGGTTCAGGGTTTCCTTCCTTAACGGAAAGGGAACACACATTAGGGTAATGGGTAATATTAAAACTTAGCATTTCCCATTTTTTTCTCCTCCCCCCACCGGGATAGGGTTAGGTTCGGGAAACACACTAGGGGAAAACTCTGAAAAGACAGGGGGGTTAAAAACTGTTTCGTCGCTTCGGTGGATCTCTGTCTTCATCCTTGCGGCGTCTTCTCTTCCACTCCGCTTTGTCTTGCTCTTGTTGTTTGTCTGCATCACTGTTTTCAGGGCTTGCTTCTCGATAGGGTTTGATGTTACGCGCTGGCACCCACACGGGTCCTGCTGAGGTAGAAACACAAGCATACCCTCTTCCCCAAACAATAAGTCGATAGGGCCCTTTCACTTGCCCACTTTCAAGGTCCTTAACCATCACTTGTGGTTGTTCTTTTAATTTGGCTTGAGTCGAATTAGAAAAATGCCGAAACACGGGGGGGACAGGTTTTGCAAATGAATTGTTTAAAAAGTTGATGGTAAAAAGAGCTTTACAAAGGTGCTCTATAGGTGATAAATTTTCTGTTCCTCTTTGCTGCTGGTTAAGGAGCTTTTTGATCTTTTGGTGGGTGCGTTCTACAATGGATTGACCTGTGGGAGAATGAGGTATGCCAGTAACATGTTTGATTCCCCATTGTTGAAGGAATTCTTTAAGCTTGTGGGAAGTGTATGCGGGCCCATTGTCAGTTTTTGTTTCTTGTGGTGTCCCCAGCATAGAGAAGGCCATCATGAGATGTTTCGTGACATCTTTTGCTTTCTCACTAGTGTGAGCAGAGGCAAAGACTGCTCCTGAGAAAGTGTCTACAGATACATGCACAAATTTTGACCGTCCAAACTGGGCGACGTGAGTGACATCCATTTGCCAAATCTGGCAACTGTTGAGTCCCCGGGGGTTCACTCCTGGATTTAGGGAGGGGATTTGGTATTTCTGGCAGTTTGAGCAGGTAGCTACTATTGTTCGAGCCTGCTCAAGGGAAAGGTGAAACATTCGCTTGAGAGCTGGGGCATTTTGATGAAAAAACTGGTGGCTGAGTTTGGCTTGTGCAAAGCTATCAGGAACATTGGACATTTGCACTGGCATAGCGAGGGCATCCGCCCTGCGGTTTCCCTCAGCAATTGTCGGTGGCGAGAGAAGCAAGACGTAGATCCAATGTGAATCATAAATCAAGCTCGTTTATTGTCAGACAGTGCACATACTTATTCTACTTTACGTGCTCAAAATATTATTTACTTACAGAAGTTTCACACGGGATCTTTCTCTAATTAGAGCACTACATTATTATCAGAAGGCTACAATAACAGTTTCTTCTGCCAAGTTAATCTTTGGACACCTGCAGCTTGTTTTCAGCTTTCATGTCTCCCTTTCCCACAGCTGTCTTGAGAATAACCTTGAGCAGAGGCCTAACTCTTGTCTATGGGGCCTGGATTGCTCACTTATACTTTATGTTTGTGCAGCCAGAGATGGCCATTTCCCAACATATCCCCCTTCTTTTCTTTGAGCAATCCAGGCCTGGTTTACACTTTTTTCTACTGTATTCATCAAACACTTAACTACACATGGCAATAATACACTTATGATTATAATAATTACTAAAACTATCAATTTCATTTTTACAAATTTCACTAACCAGTCTTTAAAACTTAAGCTTGTTAACCAGTCTCTTAAAGGTGTATTTTAAGTGTACTGCTATCTGTATCTTTTTCATGATTTAACACACATACTTGCAACTTTACAATTCTCCCTGTTTTTTAATCAGTATGAGTTTGTTTATGGCATTACCAGCCATTTGTCATAGGTAGTGCAGTAAGAAACACACATAACTAGACATAAGAATACTTCTAAGGTGATCTTGTGATTTTTTCATTACCCAACAGTTCAGCAAATTAGCCTCAATTGCTTTGTCTCTGAAGGCTGTTGATCAGGGTAATACCTTACTGAATTCTGGAATACTATGCTAACATCCAGGGTCTGCAAGAGCTGCCTTGTTTCAGTGAAGACATGGAAAGCCCTTCCGGATAGGGTCTCCAAGTCTACCCCAGAAGGATCCAGCTGATATAAATTCCAATTATTAAGTCAAACCCGTCTTAAGTATGATTTGGATGCAGAAACACCTGGGTCTGCTGGTAGATGTCCAACCAGGGAGAGTCGAGGCTTGGCCAGGGCCAGGGCTCCAACTGGAGGGATTTCCCTAACACAGATCTTATGAGAAAACTGTTAGAAACAGCAACTAAGAAGGTTACTTAAATCTGAGTGAATAATAGAGACAGTTACATAAACATAACACAGGTTGTGCAGACCGTAAAATAATAGACGTTGTCAACTACTTTTGACTAAAAAGACCATGGTACCATGAACATGATAATTAAAAGATTGCATATGCATGAGTTTACGTACGTAATCTTAACAGAACCTAATCCTTGCTATAACACACATAGCTATGCATAGTTGTAGTTAACTTTTATAGAACCTAGTTGTAATACTTAACTGTAACAGAACTTAATAAACCTAATAGCATTTAAACTTTAACAACATATTTATAAGTATTAATACTTCAGGGGTGATCGCTTGGGATATGTTTGAAAACAGTGTTGCAAGCTGCAAGCACACAGATCCATCTTTTCTTTGCTCTATCTTCTCCAGGATCACTGTACTTCCAAGTTCAGCTGTAGGTATAAAACTCAAACACTCATTGAAACAAAGTAAAACAGGAAAACCAGTAAGAACAGATTACAATTCCAGTTATTCATTTCTATCTAGCAAGACAATTCCCATCATTAATTAACAAACAATACAAAGGTATACATTTCCTGACAAATCCTGCTACTCAGAGTTACCACTCTAAAACATGCAGGATTTTGCAGAATGAAAAAATCAAGACAGAAATATTTGAAATCTTATTCCAATACTGTCACCATAAGAAACAAACTGCCCAGTTTTGCTCCAACAAGTAATCTCGTCTCACTTTTACATTATAATTCTTGATAAAAGAGACACCACTTAACTTTAACTCTCAAGAGTCCTTCAAGGAAAATCTGACTTAAACATTTCCTAATATATAGTCTGCAAGTTTGCACATGTTATTTATTCAAATGTTTCTTCTAGCTTATTAATCAGTTTACATTTTGCCTAAACTTCCTTATTCTCGGCCCCGGCCCCGCTTTGGCCCCAGCCTGTTAGGTGTTCAACTCTGCTGTGTCCTCTCTGGATCAGTTCTGCCACGTTTTCCATCCTTTGTTTTTGCTGAATTGTTGTTGTGGGCTGGACGCTTGTGAGCAGTCATTCCAGCATTCTCACTTTCTCTGTCCTCCCCGTCTCCCCCTTTTTCTTTTTTGCACTGAATAAGTGCAAGTCTGGCAGCAACCTAGATTTCCCAGATTTCTTCCCGTTAACACAGATTCCACCAGTAAAGTCAGCAGCAAGTATACGAGACAATAGGAACAGTCTTTGATACTTGCAGAAAAACGACCTATTAAAAGTGCACCCAGGGGTTGACTCAGGAGCACCGGCAGTCGAGGGCGCAGGCGCAGGCAGTGCTGGGCCGGTACTGCTGTTGGAGCGCGGCGGCCGGCTGCGCTCTCCTTCCCGTTTTCCGGTGCCAGCAAGCGAGCTGCGCGCGGTCCCTGTGGCGAGGGAAAACTGTTGTTACGTAGTCGATGCTGGGAAAAGAGGTTCCTCGCTGCCCGCCCGGCGCACAGAAAAGCCGTGGCTGTTGCCGCGCCGTGTCACCACCGCTGCCGGCTCCACAGCCTCCCACCCCCGGCGCACTGAGATGCCGCCGGAGCCGAGGGCAGGAGCCGAGGGCAGGGGCCGCCGGGCAGGGGCCGCGGGGAGAAATCCGAAACCGATGTGGGGGGGGGGGGTGCCGTTGGAGGCTCGCGGGCCGAGCTCTCTAACCTTTTAAACATGTAGAAATTCCTCCAGTACATCACTTTTCTGTTTCTTCTTCCCTGACGGATTGTAGAAGCGAGTCCGATTGCAAAGCTGTTTTCACAGACTCGGGGGCAGCTGTCCGGTTATCACTGATCGCATCTCACAGCGCCTTCTTAATTGTCTCTCAGCCGGGTATTTGAAAGGCCACTCTCGCTCTCAGGGTTAGTCTACAGTTTCAAGTCCATTTTAGGAGATTCCGAATAACGGAATTACCACAGTTCAATTCTCTCACAGAGATGATAAGTTGGAAGAGGTCCTGGACTGTCAGCTGTCCTTCATCTATCTCTATCCCTTCCGTCCTCTTCCCCAGACCTGAAGCACCGGGGCTCTCTGCCTAGGCGTGACCCACCCGCCTCTGCGCTAAGGGCCTGCGTCTGGCAGGGGCTATCATTTCACCTACTTTGTCCCCCATGGCGGTGACCATTTCTGCTATAAATGCCTGCATTCCCACCGGCACTCGGCTCATCCTTTCTAACATCACTTCAATGGTAGCGTCTGCAGGAAGCGTAACTAGAATGTTTTTTGTTTGCTGAGTGCTGTTTTCGAGAACACACTGGCGTAACAGTGCCCCTTGCATCCACTGAGGCACCCCAGAAGCTGTGATAGCTGCGGAGACCTTTTCCACAAAGGCAGCAAATGTCTCCTCCTTGCCCTGCTTGATGGACATATAGGAGGGCGTGGGGGGAGCAGTATGTACCTTGTCGATAGCTTCCCTTGCTGTTCGCATGGATTCTAGCATAATGTCTGACCCTAACTGCAGCTGCGCTATGATGGTGGACCACTGTGCATGGCCCATAAGTTGCTCAGGAATGACTCCCCGCATGGGGTCATTCTCACCCCTAGGTTGATTGGCTACTTCGTTACAAAGCTGCTGCCAGTGAGCTTGCCACAGCAGTTGCTGCGACTGGGTCATAATCATTCTAACAATTCCCTTGATGTCCTCTGGGCATAGTATAACACTTCCCCAAATATAATTTAACATCATTTTGGTGGGCTCCCCGTGCAGCCCGGACTCACTAGCTGTGGTACGTAACTGTGTGAGTAACTTCCAATCGATTGCCGTGTGAGTCGCTTGCTGCCCTCCATCCTGCAGGGGCTCAAACAGCACTGGAAACGCCGCTTCTCCTCGGCTTAAAGTTCTAGCGTCCTGAGCTAGTTTCACATCTCCCTCTTCCAAAGCTTTCTGTTCTACATTCGCCCAGCTAATCCTGCGTCTCCCTTCCCCCACGCGAAAAGGAACACAGCCTCCACCCAGCGAGGGGGGGAGCGCAGGCGGCTGCTGGCGCGCCGGCGGCTGCTCCTGGCGAAAAGGGACACTGCTCCCTCGCATCGGGCGAGAAGGGATACAGTCACCCGGGGTGGGGGGCAAAGCCGGCTGATCTTCCTCCTGGGGTTCGGCCGGTGCACAGGGGAGGGGCGGACACCCCTCCTCCGGCTCCGGCGGCACGGGCGCCGGGGCGGCCGATTGCTCCGCGCAAGCAGCGGCCGCCTCCGAGGCAATGCCGTGCTCGGGCGGCGAGCCGTGCACCCCCCGCACCACACACTTCCCTACTGCCGGCAGGCTGGGCGTTTCGTTACCAATGCCGAGCATTCCCGGGATAGGGCGCTCACCTCCCGGAGTCCCCCCGCTCCCTTCCGTGATTCCTTCTAGTTTTGCCGTGGCTACGGCTGCAACTTTTTTCTCTGCCTGGTATCTTTGCAAACAGGTCGTTACCTCCCTCCAGGGCTTCCCTAGCTTAGCGCATACTTTGTTGCTGTCTAGAATTCCCTCAAACAACTGATCACCATATTTCCGCCATTCAGGCAGGTCAAAGATTGTGTTAGGGTCCCCGAAGCAACCCTTTGCCATCCCTAACGTAACTAATCCTGCTACCTGTTTTAAGGTGTCCTTGCTAACTCCCCGCTTTTCTAAAAAGCGTGTTAATAAGTCTACGGCTACCTCTTTGGCCATCTTTGTCCAGCTGGTTAACCACTTCTAGCTGATCGCAACGGCCTCTGCGTCCCTCCGCGCCGGCCCCTCCGCGTCTTCCCGCGCCGCGTCTATCCGCTGAATCTGCGATCGCCACGCAGCTTGTCAGAGTGTAGCCGTTTCGGGCGGCGGACCTCTCTCCCGAGGTCCGAGCTATCGGATCTCCCCTTCGTCGCGCAAAAGGTATAGATCTTAGCTTCCCGGTCGCTGCTACCGGTGCTTTCCCGATCCCGCCGGTCCGGTCCCGCACGTCAGGGTCACCATATGTCGGTGGCAAGAGAAGCAAGATGTAGATCCAATGTGAATCATAAATCAAGCTCGTTTATTGTCAGACAGTGCACATACTTATTCTACTTTACGTGCTCAAAATATTATTTACTTACAGAAGTTTCACACGGGATCTTTCTCTAATTAGAGCACTACATTATTATCAGAAGGCTACAATAACAGTTTCTTCTGCTAAGTTAATCTTTGGACACCTGCAGCTTGTTTTCAGCTTTCATGTCTCCCTTTCCCACAGCTGTCTTGAGAATAACCTTGAGCAGAGGCCTAACTCTTGTCTATGGGGCCTGGATTGCTCACTTATACTTTATGTTTGTGCAGCCAGAGATGGCCATTTCCCAACAAGCAATGAATCCAGGGAGATCTGTGTGTGATCTCACATACATGACATGGAAGGGGTGCTTTCGATGTGACAACAGATACACCAATCTTGAGAGCAACCCAAATAGTTTTGGGTGGTCTACTTCTTTGAGGAGTGAGTGTTCTGCTCGGGCAGTAATTCTGGCCACATATGCTGAATCTGTGACCAAATTTAGAGGTTCCTGGAATTTCTCAAAAACCCTGACAACAGCTGCTAGTTCTGCAATTTGTGGGGATCCTTCTACTACTTGAACTTCAGATTCCCACTCCTGAGTCTCTGGGTCTTTCCAGGTCAGTACTGACTTATGAGACGACCCTGAGCCATCTGTAAAGACTGTCAGGGCATTTAAGGGTGTTTTACTTTGGAGGAATTTGGGTGCCAAATTAAATTTAGTATTAAACAGATGGTGCTTTAATTTGTGACCTGTGATTTGGCCTGGATAACTGTCAAGGGCTAGCTGGAGGGGCTCGTTGGTTTGGAGTAATTCTTCTACATCTTTCATTCGCCAAGGAACATAAATCCATGAAAAATCACACCCTGCCAGGGTGCCGAGTCTTTTTCGGGCTCTTTTGATCAACTGAGCAACCAGTTCTTGTGGTGTTGTAATACTTTTGGAAGGCTGGTGTGGAAGAAAGACCCACTCTATGATGAGAAGTGAGTCTTTCAACTTCTCATCCCATTGAAATATCAGTCCATGTAGGTGTGGTACCTTTCCCCGTATGATAAACCTGAAAGGCAGTTCTGGAGCTGTCCGATGCGCTTGCCTGGAAGAGAGCGCTTGTTGCACCTTACCAATAGCGTCCCTGGCTTCCGGAGTGATGGAAATTGGCGAGTCCAGACCTTTGCCTCCTTTCAGAAGCTGGAACAAGGGGGCGAGGTCCTCTGTCATCAGACCCAGCAGAGGACGAACCCAGTTGATGGACCCACAGAGTTGGTGTAGGTCCTGCAGGGTCTTGGGGTCATCCTGGATGACGAGTTGCTGGGGTGCGATGGTTCTTTCGCCGATGCGAATGCCGAGGTACAACCAGGGGCAGGTGTGTTGAATCTTTTCAGATTGAATTTCCATGCCTGCACTTTCGATGGCTTTTACAGTCTCTTTCAGGGTGGTGTCTAGATAGTCTTTTTGAGGGGCACAAACTAATATGTCATCCATGTAGTGAAGAATGATTGCCTTGGGGAAGGCTTTTCGAACAGGTGAGAGGATTTTTGAGACGTACCATTGGCAGAGAACAGGGGCATTCACCATACCCATTGGTAGTTTTTGCCAGTGAAACCGTCTCATCGGGGCTTCCCGGTTGACCGAAGGGACAGAGAAAGCAAAGCGAGGAGCATCGCAAGGATTAAGAGGAATACTGAAAAAGCAGTCTTTGATGTCAATGACTACCAAAGGCCACTCTCGGGGGAGCATAGAGGGCGATGGTAGACCTGGCTGCAATGGACCCATTTCTTCTATCACTTTATTGATCTCTCGCAAATCGTGTAGAAGCCTCCACTTGTCTTTTTCGGGTTTTCATATCACAAAGACAGGGGAGTTCCAAAGGCAGACAGTTGGAACAATGTTGCCTTTGGCAAGCTGTTCTTCTACCAGGGATTCAAGGGCGCTTAATTTTTCCTTGGAGAGGGGCCACTGTTCCACCCTGATGGGTTTATCAGTTTTCCAAGTCAGGGCCGGGGTGGAGCGCCTCTCAGTGGCCCCGATTAAAAATTTGTGGCAGGAGGTGGTATTTCTATTCGAGTTCCCCACTGTGAGAGGAGATCCCTGCCCCATAGGGTGAAGCCTGATGGTACCACAAAGGGCTTGACAGAGGCTATGTGACCATCAGGTCCCTCTATGGAGATTGAATTCATGCTCCTCATGGAAGGAGAGGTTCCCCCAATACCAGAAACTGTCCCCACAGAAGGTCTCAGAGCCCACTGCATTGGCCAGTCTGCCTTGGAGATGATAGTAACATCCGCTCCTGTGCTAGTGTTGAAGGTTGGATTTAGTTCTTTTCCTCAGGAATTTTTCTCCCATGGGTTGCTAAGACACAAATGACTGGGTACTTAAGAGAAACAAAGCACAAGGCTAGAGCCTTTCTCCTTGGCAAGGTGGGGTAGAATTGCCCCTCATGGAAGCAGGGCTTGACAACGCAAGATTTAGAGAGACTGATAAACAAGGGCAGGGGGGAGGTCACGCTCTCTTGCTCGGGACCCTCGGAGCTGGACGGTCAGAGCTGCTGTCTGCTGAACCCACAGCCCCCTGAGAAGCCAGCGCGGAGCTGCCAGTCTGTCTGCTGTGAGTTTTTTTCCTCCCTGCCCATCGGGAGCTGCCTGCCACAAGCCTGTCTCTCCCCCCGCTCCTCCTCACCGCTCCGAGTTTCCTCGCTACATTGTGGCGGGGTTTCCCCCCTCTTGCCGTCCCAGCTCCCTGTGTCCGAAGATCCTGCTGTGGCACCGACACCAGCTACTCCCCAAGAGTCCGTGGAGCAAGGGCTCTCCTCCATCCTTCCCTGCCTCGGGCAGCCACCATTTGCCGTGTGCTGCCTGAGCTCACGCCGGAGCGCCCCCTGCAGGCACCGGGGAATCATCATACCCAGAGCGCCCCAGCAGCCACCAGGGAATCATCACACCCAGAGCACCCCTGCAAGCTGTGACTAGAACTGCACCGAAAAGAAAAAGTGCCTGGAAGCCGAGCAGGCTGCCACTGGGTTTCTAGTTCTGTTTGTTGGTTAACGTTACAGTTGTTGTTATTTGTCATCTTTGTTTTAGATATTAGTAAAGAACTGTTATTCCTATTTCCATATCTTTGCCTGAGAGCCTCTTGATTTCAAATTTATAATAGTTCGGAGGGAGAGGGGTTACAGTTTCCCATTCCAAGGGAGGCTCCTGCCTTCCTTAACAGACACCTGTCCTTCAAACCGAGACATGTGTCTATCATCCCATCTAGATAAGTTGTGGCTTTCCCATTGGTCAATTTGCAGCTAAGAGTTGGCTTGTCTTCTCCAACAACTTCAGCCCAGTAAGTGCATGGTGTTCGATGCAGTCGAGGAAAGTCTCTAGGTAGCACTATGGCCTGTGCTACCCAAGTCCATTGTGGAAGAAACCAGGGGGTGTTTGTGCAAGTGACTGTGATCTTGAAATTCATTCCGGGGGACACAGTGTGGATTCCAGGTAGCACAAACAGTTCTGGTGGTCCTCTCAACGAGTTTCCCACCACTAGAATGTCAGTTCGAGAGTCAATGTTTCCTGAAACTGAAACTGTGATATGATGGAATGTGGGCTTTGTGAAATGGTTTGCAGTGGCACTCACCACGTTCAGATGCGGGGCCCAGGTGTTCGCAGGTGCTGGTGGTTTCGCTGGGGACACTATGGCAGGGATCGGGGTTGCAGCCTTTAGTTTTGTGTCAACGCGTGGTGCTGCCCCACGCTCGTTGTCCAGTTTCCCGGTTGCTGAGGAGTTTCTGGACCTGTAAACGGCTTGGAAGGGTTGTTAATTTTTCGGGGTTTGGGACAGTTCTTTGCAAAATGGTGAGAAGATCCACAGTTGAAGCATTTGCGGGTGTCTTTATTATTGTCTGCTGTCACAGCAGCACCCATGGTTTTCTTGGGTGCTCCCTTAAATGGAGGTTGTTGGGGGGAAAAGTCTGTTTGTTCAGGCAATATGTCAGCACAAAGCTCTAGCATTTGAGCAATTGTTGGCTTTGGATTTCGTGGTAAGGTTTGGAGGAGTCTTTTACATTCTATGTTTGCATTTTCCTTAGCTAGTGATCTTATGAACTCTTTTTGCAACTGTGGATTTTCTATTTGCTTCATTACTGCCCCTCTTAATCTTTCTACAAAGTCCACGAAGCTCTCGTCAAGCCTTTGCTTGATTGCAGAATAACCATCTGAAGGGGCAGCAGAGGAAGGCAGGCACAATAAAGCTCTTTTTGCTGCATTTTTAATATCAACTAGAACTGCTGGTGGCAAGTGAGTGGCTTGGTCTCTAGGTTTGCTCATGTCTCCTTGGCCACAAAGGTGATCTAGGGTTAAAATAGCTGTTTGGTCGTTTGCTTTGTAAATAGGTAACAGTTCTTTTAATTGTTCCTGCCACGTTCTTTCCCAGAGCCAGAATTGAGTTTCATTTAAGATACCAGACATCAGTGTTTTTATATCATATGGTACTAGAGTTTGAGTTTCGAAAGTCAGGGTTAAGATGCTTTTAAAATATGACGATTCCCAGACGAACTCTTTTGCAATTTTACATATCTCTTTGAGATTTTGAAAGCCCATCGGTTGCCATACTGCGTTCTCTCCTTGAGGATTGTATTTAACTGGGGCTGCAAAAATCTCGGTATTTGTGATTTGCTGACTGGTTTCTTGGTGGTATGTGGAGTGACTTCCAGGAGGCAGTGAGGGCTTAAAAGCTCTGGTGACAGTGGAGTCTTGGTACAGTTCATTTTGATGGGATAACGGGGGTGCTGTTTCTTTGGGCAGTTGTTGCATCTGAGGCTGGGCAGTTAAAGGATTCGCAGCATGGGCTGTGGCACTTAGGACTCTTGGCGCTCCTGGGTTTTGCGACAGCATTCCCCCCCTCTTCTGCGCTGGGTCGGCAGAAGATTGGGGCGGGCTCACGCCACAAGGCATTGCTGAGGCTGGGAGATGCGCGGCAGCCACTCCTCTGGCAGGGGCGGCGTTGGCTTGTGCAGCTGCTGCGAGCGGCGGGCGTCCCTGTGCGCCCGCCCCTAGGGGCGGGATGGAGGCAGGCTGGACGGAGTTTATTACGGTCGCCGGGGAAACGGCAGGGGAGCATGCATTGATCGCCGTGGGGGGTGCGGTCGCAATGGCTGCCAGGAAAAGCGGCAGCGGCAGCGCCAGCTCGGGCGCTGGCAGCAGCGGCAGCGGTGGTTCGGGCGCGGCAGCGCCGTAGGGATGGCTGGGCGCGGGTAGCGCCAGTGGGGCCGGGGCAGGGGCCGCCCCAGCCGGTGGCATGGACCCAAGCCAGGGCCAAACGGCCGGCGGGGGCAGTGCCATTGCTGGAAAGGACGGCCCCTGCGATACTGGGATTGGAAAAGTGGTGCGGGGTGCCGCCGGCGGAGCTAGCTGGGGCAGCGGTGCTGTCCCCCCCGGCGGCACCGCTCTAAGCCTGGGCCAGGCGAGTGGCGCGGCCGCAGCATGCTCTCCCGCCGGCGCCGGTACCGGGGCTTGGGACGGCATCAGCGGCATGGCCTGCACCCCCATGGCTGCGAGCGGGAGCGGGCGCGGCGGGGCCGCCCCCGCCGCGGTTGCAGGGGGTGGATTCCCAGCGGTGGGCGTTGGCAGCACTGATGCCATTGGTGGAAGCTCCGCCTCTGTAGGAGGAGGAATGGTAACGAACTGCGAAGGGTGTGACTCGGTGGGAGGGATGAGGGAGGAGCCAGGGGCAGGGTTGCCTGGCAACTCGGCCCCACCTGCGCCATGCGGGCTGGGTCCGGCTCCAGCGGTCGCATGGCCGGCGCCATCTTGCCTCATTGTTCCTTTGTCTCCATGGGGGTTTGAAATTGTGAGAGTTTTGGGTGCTGTAGGGGGACCAAGGGGGGGCGGGGAGGACTCGGCCGCGGGTTGGTGAAGCTCGGTGGAGGACCGGGGGGTTTGGGGGCGCTCCTGGAGATTATTGTCGCTGTTCTCGTCCTCACGCCGCGGTTTTACAAGGGGATAGGAGGATGGTGGGGTGGGGGGGGGCCGGGGCGGGGACGCATGCGCGTTCCGAACTTTTCTCCTCTTCTAAAAGTTCACAAATTAAAATGAGCAAGGGAAAATACAGTCGTAATGAATTATCTCCTGTTTTTGAAAGACGGGTGAGTCTTTCTCCGACCTGATCCCAGAAATCAAGGGATTTTATGGAAGAGGGAGAAACAGAGGGGTGATAAAGAAAAACCAACTTAGTAAAGCGCTTCAAGAGCTTTTTACTGAAAGCTCTATTAGCAGATTTTAAGATGCTTTTAAGTTGGTGATAAACTTCACGTTCAGGACATGATAACTTCATACCCATCCTGAATAATTCTCCCTGCCTGGACAATCCCGAAGTAAAACCCCAGCCCAAAATACTACCTGGGTGGACCCTTTACCGATCCCTTGCTGTTTGCTGGTTTCCTTGGTGACTCCAGTCCAAAGCAGAGCCTTCAGCTGGTCTGAGCCTTCTTCTTTAGTGTTGAAGGTTTTCAGACGCCCCGTCTGAAAGTGCTAATATAACTTAGCACTTCTTCTGGGGGGCAGCGGTCCAACAGGTAAACTCCTGACCACAGGGTGGACAGGGACACTCTTCTAGGGCTTGAGTTCTTCTCAAGACCAGACGTTGGGCGCCACTTATAGCTCGCTGGTTTTTCTGTCCAGCCTGGCATTGCCACGACAGATTCCAGCTGGCTATATTTCCAGGAATGCCCCTGTCCCCAGGGCACTCTGGCAGCGTCTCGTAGACACTTAGCCAGAGAAACTGCGGCCTGCGGTGTGGTGCAGGAACGGTCCAGTTTAGCTATCAGCTGAAGATGAATAACGAGAGGGCCCTTGGAATGCCTTTAATTCTGAGTGGATTTATTGCAGGGTCTTCACACAGAGGAGAGGCAGGGTCCAAGAGAGCGAGGGGCCCTCCGACACAGTCTTAAGAGTTACCACGTATCACCAATCACCAGGGGGTTTGGGGGAGTATAGGGAAGGTTCAGGGTTACCTTGTCCTATGGGATGGGGAAGGAAAGGGGCCCAGGAGATAACAGGGAATAGAACAAAGGCTCTTGGGGGGAGGGAGGAGATGATGGACACTAGCAGTAGCTACTCTGGTTTGTCCTGGGTTAAACCATGGTCACTTCACCTTCCAGGGGTTTCCTATCTCCTTGGAACTTTCTCCACCAGTTATCTTTCTCCTTTTCTAAGTCTTCTCCCCCTGAGGTTTCTAAGGACACATCCACAGCAGCTACAGCTATGGACTTCTTTACCTCACAATCCCATTTTATTATGGACTTTATTCAGGGTGCTGATTCACTATTCAGGTTTGATTGGGCTGGCCATTTGTGGCCAGTTTTCAGATCTTCCTGGCCCTCCCATAGACTTAACAATTGCTAAGGCTAAAGGTTTTGTTACTTTTTTCCCCTACGATTAAAAAAATTTTTCTCCCATCTTTGCCCCAAACCTAATTGACAAGACTATTAAGAAAAACATTCTAATGGTGTAATCTAATTTCCTAATCTAATGTTCATGTTGTCTTCTGCACCACCTGTGGCCAGTGAAGGCACAGAAAACAGCTTACAATGACAGCAAAGTTTAGCCCCCTGCAGTGGCTGGGGACACGAGAGGAGGGATGTCCATACAGACTATTTCACCAGTCTGTGGGTAGCACACAGGGCTTCCCCTGACGTCTACTCACTGGCTGCTGTTGCTCTGTTCCACTCTTGCGGAGTGTCAGTCGTGGTCTCCCGTCCTTCTCCTCCAGCTGAGATGTCCAAATCTCTGGGGCTTTAGAGACTTTGACCCGAGTGTGATGGGTCCACCCGTGTGTCGCCCTGAATTTTTAGTGTGCTGTGTTGATAATTAGTAGAAAAGGTTCTCATAGATTTTATGTAAACATAGTCAATGTTTTGCTAACTGGCCAAGGATTGTTTTGTACCTTTAGTATTGTTTATCATTCCTTTCCCAAGGGCGGGGAAGGTTGATGGACTGTGTTCCTTACCTATGGAGTTGGAGAGGTGGTAACCTCATTGTCCAATCCATAGCTGTCTGTGACAAGATATAAAAATGTAAGAATAAAGAGGGCTGGGCGCTCGCTCTTCTGCTCTCCTGCCCAGCCTTGGTGGACCTGACCTGAGTGCCTGATTTCTTCGTGTCCAACCGTGCGACACCCATGTTCAGCTGTCTTGATGGCTGTTTCTGTGGTCAGCAACACTTGGAAAGGTCCACGCCACTTCGCCACCAGTGGCGCCTCTCTCCACTCCTTAACTAGAATCCAGTCTCCTGGCTGGATGTTGTGAACAGCAAAGTCCAAAGGCAGGGTCTCTGCCAGCTGAGCTTCCTGTCGAAGAGATTTCACAAGAGACAGTATCCTGGCCACATATTGTTTTAAATATACATCACTTATCTCTATTCCCCCATTAGGCTGAGAATTATGCGGGTAAGGAATTCCAAACATTAACTCAAAAGGAGATAACTGAATATCTTCCCTGGGTCTGGCCCTTATTTTAGTTTCTATCACTAGTTTTAGAAGGTATTTCTTTATTTCCCCATTCATTCTTTCAACCCAGCCTGAGCTCTGGGGGTGCCAGGGAGTATGGAGGTTCCATTGTATTCCTAAAGCAGCCATAACTCCTTGAAGAATTTTTCCTATAAACTGAGTTCCCCTATCTGAATCTATTGCTTCCACGATTCCATATCTTGGAATTATTTGTTCTAAAAATACTTTAACAACTGATCCTGTAGTTGCTGAAACAGTTGGAAATGCTTCTGGTCACCCTGTTAGTTGGCATACTATTACCAGAAGATATTTAAATCTTGCTACTCGGGGCATTTCATTAAAATCCACCTGGCATCTCTGGAAGGGATGTACAGCCCAAGGTATCCTTCCCCTGGAGGTTTTCTTTATAACCTTGTTATTGGTTTTAGCACAAATTAAACAACCTTCAATAGCTTGCTTTGTCAAAGTAAAAAGACCTAGAGCAACATACATTTTGAGGAAGGCTTCTGCCAGTCCTCGGGAGCCCCAGTGACTCCCTTCATGGAGTTGTTTTAATATCTGTAAGGCCAGAGCTCTTGGTATCCACTGTTTATCATTCCTTGTAAACCAATTACCCCCTCTTTCCTTTGCCTCACTTTTTAAAAATTATTTCAAGTTCCCCCAGTGGAAAAGACAGTTTTTCTGGCAGCAGTGGGGTTACTGGGAGTAAGGGAAGGACCTTAGAGATTTCTGGCAACAGTGCAGCTTTCCGAGCTTCTTCATCAGCCAGGCCTATTGCTTTTCCTGAGTACCCTGCCTCGTGTCCTCTAACGTGGATTATTACCAACTTTTTAGGTAAATTGGTAAATTTACCACTTCCAACAAGCGAGAAATTAAGTTCTCATGAGTTAACGTTCCCGCCCCCCCCCCCCCCCCCCGGCAGGTTAAAAAACCCCTTTCTTCCCCCATAGTTTCCCAAATGCATGTATTATTCCATATGCATATTTAGAATCAGTAAACACATTTACTATCTTGTCTCGGGATAATTCACAGGCTCTCACAAGTGCATACAGCTCTGCTGTCTGAGCTGACCATGTGGGTGGCTGCCGCGTCCCTCAGGTGTTCCGAGAGCTGACTGCCAGGGTTAGTCAGCACCCCGAGAGGCGGCGAGGGGGTGTCCTTGGGGTCAGGTTCACGCTTGCCAGGATCCTGGGACCCCAAGCCGGGGGTTGCTGCTTTCCGAAGCAGGCAGGCAAAGGCTACCGCGGCTGCCGAAACTGTAGCAAAGAGACGGGCTCCCGAGACGGAATAACGACACTGAAACAAAGTATCGGGGGATCAGTACTCCGTGAGCTCTGAGAGCGGAGTACTCAGTAGCTGAGAGCCCCAAGCCCAGCCGCGCATCAGACTTTATTGTGATCATAACAACCAATAAGATCGGGGCACCGAGGAGGGACAAGGGGAAGGGGACCAACAGAGGGTATTTTGGGGAGGGGGCTGAGAGAAAGACAAGGGAGAAAACCAACCATCTACCGAGTAGAAACGAACATTCTAGAAACTGAGGGTGATAGACAATTGATGAACATAAGCACAAACCACTGGGGAGAGAGCGGCTGGCTTACTAAGAACACACCCCAACTCAGCATCTACCACACTTTGCCCTGCCCCAGGGGGGATCTTGCTGCTCCTTGGGTCTGTTTCACCAAGGGCTTTTTCGGGGGTGTTATTCTTAGCTTCAACAGCCACCACAGGTGGCAACCTCCCCCCTTCCTTTAATTCCCTTACATTGACGATAGTATATCCTGTGAATCGCTTCCCTTCTGTTACCCTTGAAGACCCATCAATAAACAGGTTTTCTCCCTCAGGCCAGGGGGTGTCTCTCAGGTCTTCCCTAGCCCGAGTTTGGAGATCTATCACTTGAATGCAGTCATGGGTTTCTTCCCAGCCCCCCTCTCCAGGGCCGTTCAGACAGGAGGCTGGGTTAGACCTTTCTCCACTTCTTAGTTCTAAATCCTCCTGTTGCATTAAACAAGATTCATACTGTAATAACCGAGCGCTAATTATCCACTTAGAGGCTCTTTCAGTTAACAAAACTTTAACCTGATATGAAACTTTAACAACCAAATACCTTCCCATTGTCAATTTTTGGGCCTCAGTTACCATCAGGGCTATGGCTGCACAGCTCTGCAGACAATGAGGCCAGCCCCTGGCTACAGGGTCCAACAGCCCAGAAAAACAAGTAACAGGTCGCCGCGTTCCCCTGTATTCCCGCACCAAAGTTCCTCCAGCATGGCTCTGTTCCACATCCACACACAACCCAAATCTCTTTTTTGAATCTGGAAGAGCCAGGACTTCAGCATTAAATAATTTGTTCTTCAATTTTCCAAAGCTTTGCTCTCCCTCTGGTGTCCACACCACAACACTAGGACCACTGTGGGCCAAAAAGTCAGTTCAAGGTCTGGCCAAAACAGAAAAAACCCCAGTCCACGCTCTGCAGTACCCCACCAATTTAAAAAAACTACTGTAGCTCCTTCTTTGTCTGGGGTATTGGTACTTGTAAAATTCTTTGTATTCCTAAATTCCTAGGCCTGTATAGGGACAATACCATCCTTGCAAAGCAGCAGAGTTGGCTTCAGGATTGAACCCTGCCAACTCTGGCTTTTCACAACAAAACACACAAAAAGTAGAGGGGATTGGGTCCCCTCTAAACAGAGCTTTTCGGCTCTATACAAAACTTCATGCAAACAAAGGAATTAAATCTCCAAATTCATTTACCACAATTTTTATAATTCCCTCAGAGAAAGATGTGTTCAAATTTTTAAGTTTACAGAAGAAACCACTATTTTTACAACTCTTTGAACCATCAAAGATATTTTTGACTTTTTTTTTCTGCAGTTTAAAACCATTTGTTTTCTTAGTGAATAAAAAAATCCTTAAAAGAAAATCTTAACCTTTCTATGTACAATTTGCATTTCCTAGTTTTTCTTTTCTCCTTGTGTTCACTCTTTTTACCACACACAGTATATCAGAGCCCAGAGCTGGTCCCTGTCTTGCTGCAGTGTTCAAACACAACTCTCCCACTAGCCAGAAAACTGAACAATATCACAGCGGCTTCACCTACTACCTCCTCCCATTCTCTCAATAGGAGCCATTCTTAGGGATGGAGTAAATAAACTTTTTCTCTCTCTTGCCTCCACTCAAAGGCAAAATACCATCTACCATGCTCTGCAAGAGTGCACTTCCAGAAAGCATCCCATAGCACCAGTGTGAGGAGGGAACCTGATTCAAGATGATACAAGGATCTAGGGTTGTGAAGTGCCTGGGTTTAATAGTTTCATTTACTATTGTCAGGTCTTGCACTATAACTGGCAGGATCAGAGTGTTATAGGGGGACACACACACGGTTTCAAAAGACCCGCCTTTAACTTAGCATCAGGCTGTAATCCCTTCTTTCCTTTCTTTGAAAGAGGGTACTGCTTTTTAGGCACCAGTTGTCCAGGTTGCCTCAGAGTAATGAGGAGAGGCTCCATAACCAGTTTTCCATATTCCCTGGGACTGCCCACACCTCTGGGTTCAGTCCAGTATTCACAACAGTGTTAGTTTCCCTATTACCCCCCACAACACCAACTCGTGTTTTCAACTCCAGTTGTTAAATTTCTTCCTAGCAAACCACAGTCACAATTAGGAATTATCAGAAACTCATGCTCTTCAAACCCATCTCACACATTCAGCAAACTCTTACGGGCATCCCCGTGTTACTGTTATTTGCCAGTAAAACTTAAATTAACACACACACACACACACACACACATCTTTCTCACTTATGAAAAGAACATTTGAACAATTGTTCTTCCTTTGGCATAGATAGAGAAGTTCCCGTGTTTACTAGAAAACACACTTTTCCGTCGAGTTCCTGGTATAACAGCAGATCCCAACACCCTGAACAATTCATTTCTAATGTTTCATTCCTGGTGGCCGCCCCCTTCCCTTTGGTCCTGGGGCTCCCAGCACTACAAGCTCTGTATAGCCCCAGGTGCCGGCCCAGCTCAGCAGGCAGGCACAGCCGACAGTGCCCCAGGGACGGGCTGGGGCCGGAGCGTCCCGCACCTTCATGGGCCCGGGGAGCCACTGCAGCCCCTGCCCATGGGGGTTGGCGGAGTCAGGCACTGCCTGGCACTGAGCCCCGACTGTCCCACAGCCTTGGCTCGGTCCCACACCTCCCCCACAGATCTCCCAGACCGCGCTGTCGGTATCACCTGGCCTCTGACAGAAACCCCCTTGATGTCCTGAATAGCAAGTGGACAAACCCAAATTCTCTACCCTGGCTAATGGCTCAGGTGGGGGGTAAGTGTAGTGGGTGGGGGTGTAGGAACAACACCTCCCTGCTTTCCCTTCCCTGAAAGCTGGGAATACAAAAGACTTTCAGCCAGCCTTGTATTAGACTGAAGATTTTGAGGATCAGGTAGAGAACTTCTCAGTCTTTCCTTATCACAGAGCCTCCACTGTTACTTGCCTTAACTGTATGTCTCCACACTTCCCTTATTGCCCTCCCTGGGCACGGATTGTCAGGACCCCTTCCTGACGTTCCCTTGTTGCCCCCCCTGGACACGGAATGTCAAGACGCCTTTCCAACTTTCCTTATTGCCCCCCCCTTGGGCATCTGTGTCTTTAATTACCTCTGGAAGAATGTGTAAACCAACTCAACATTCTTACAAGGGATTCTTTGGAGATATTTTGGGATCGTCATCCCTTTTGCCGGGGCCCCTTCCCGGCTCTACATTTGCAACCCCCCCCTGGGTGCCTTGTATAACCTGTGCGACCCTCCCTGGGTGCCCTCTCAGGTTTGTTCCCCAAAGATCCCATTTCGCTCACCGGTGAGATTTTCAGTGGTCCTTCCCTGTGGACTCTTCATGGACCCCCCTGGTCCGTCACTCGTCTGTCTCCTGGACCGTCTCGGGCACCCAATCAATCGCCCGGTGCCGGCCAGCACCAAGGGGAGCTGATCACCGAAAACAGGTGAGGCGTGCCTTCAGCTCCGCTCGCTGCCCGCCGCAGCCCTGAACGGTGGAAGGATCCCGGACGAGCCCCCATTTGTGAGGAAAATAATCCACGAACACCAAGGGTTTATGTCCAAAAAGGAGACAGAGGAGTCCTGTAACTTTATTCGAATAAAGGGAGAAGCCATGGGGCATTTCCCCTGGGGTCTCTCAAAATTTTGGAGGACGCAGCCGCCCTTTATCCTAATTCCCGACCGCATTTCCCTTCTCTCTTTCTCCATTGGCTGAGGTACTCGAGAGGCACAGGCTTCCCGGAACGCCTAATACAGACCCCCTTTTCCCAATGTATAATTCTCCCCCCTTGTCTTTCCCGGAATGGTCCTTCTTGGTTCCTTTCATATTCCAATAGTCAGTTTTATTTGTCAGTAGACCTGTGGTTTGTTTGTAAATGTAAATTTCAATGGAATTCTCCCCACTGTTTCTTTTATCTCTGGGTGCCAGCCTTATGTCTCAGATACTGTTTGTGAAGACAAGTTCCTTCATTCCTTTCAGGGGGAAAACAAGTGATTCTGAAAATCTTTTTGAAACTGTATTTTGGCATGAAAACCAGATCTGTGCTCTCAAATGTCTCACTGCAGTGCATTTCAGGGTATATTTGTGTGAGGCTTGTTTTGCTTATGTGAGCAAACTGCAGCCTGTCTTCTAACAGCAAAGGTGTGATGCAACAATATCTTACAGTCCCACAACAGTGGATTTGGGATTTTTCCCTTGTGAGTAGCACTACATGGTGTATTTCTCTCATGGTGTCCTACCCTCTGCCCTCGGCTCATACCTGAACAACATGTTGTTAAGTTAAATAAGGTAGGTCAGAAGTCAAAGCCCAGTGCCTGCATATCTCTCCAGGTACACAAACAAACACAGAAGAAATTGCCAAATTATTTTTAAACTACAAAGTGATTTAAACTAAGATGCTAGGATGGATATTACAAAACCAGCTGAATGAAGGAATACTGAAAAGTCCATGCACTTGTTTTTTGTGGAGGCAAGAGATAACTGAGATATTAATGCTTCAATGGAACCAAAGCACAGTATAGTATTTTGCATGGCTTCATCATCTGTAGTCAGAGCTTAGTTTGTGTCCTGCTTTTCCAGTGGCATCAATGGGTTTGTGCAACTTTTATGCATTGATTCCAAGAGCCTGCTGTAGATGGAAAAAACCTTTTTCTGCACCAGATGGCACAACCAGCAAACCTTCTCTAACAAACCTCCTGCCAAGGCCAGAGGGCAGGGGCTCTGAGTCCCAAGGCTCCAAAACTGCTGTGGTGACTGTCAGACCAGCTAATGGAATCAGGGCAGATGGCAGAAAAAAAAGTTTAGCGGCACATACAGCCTTTAAAAATTCTTGTACCATTGGCTTAATACTTCCTCTCTTCAAATACTGCCTTCCTGATAGACTCTGGATGTTATCCTGATCTGTACTTCCCACTGGTACTTAGAAAGAGGTTTCAGTTTGTAAGGCAGCTGGGGTGTGGGATTTCCCTTAACTTTTCTGTTTCATATCTCGTAAAAAAAATATTCTGGTAACAAAACCAAGTCATGGATTTGGACAAGAATTACCTGTTACTTGTTCAAATGTCTCTAGTGCAGCTGGCCCCATGTTGAAGGTTGGATCTAGTTCTTTTCCTCAGGAATTTTTCTCCCATGGGTTGCTAGGACACAAATGACTGGGTACTTAAGAGAAACAAAGCACAAGGCTAGAGCCTTTCTCCGTGGCAGGGTGGGGTAAAATTGCCCCTCATGGAAGCAGAGCCTGGTAACGCGAGATTTGGAGAGACTGAAAAGCAAGGGCAGAGGGAGGTCACGCCCTCTTGCTCGGGACCCTCGGAGCGGAGCGGGACGGTCGGAGCTGCTGTCTGCTGAACCCACGGCCCCCTGAGAAGCCAGCGCGGAGCTGCCGGTCTGTCTGCTGTGAGTCTCTGCCCTCTACCCCATCCGGAGCCGACCTGCCTGCCACCAGCCCGCTTTTCTCTGCTACATTGTAGCGGGGTTTTTCCCTGCACGTGGAGACCCCTTACCGTCCCAGCTCCCTGTGTCCGGGGATCCTGCTGTGGCACAAACACCAGTTGCCCCTCCCGAGGGTCTGTAGAGCAAGGGGCTCTCCTCCATCCCTCCGTGCTTCGGGCAGTCGCCATTCGCCGTGTGCTACCTGAGCTCACGCCGGAGCGCCCCCTGCAGGCACCGGGGAATCACCGCACCCAGAGCGCCCCTGCAGGCTGTGACTGGAACTGCACCGAAGGGAAAAGGTGCCTGAAGCCGAGCAGGCTGCCACTGTGTTTCTGGTTCTGTTTGTTGGTTAACGTTATAGTTGTTGTTATTTGTTATCCTTGTTTTAGATAGTAGTAAAGAACTGTTATTCCTATTCCCATATCTTTGCCTGAGAGCCTCTTGATTTCAAATTTATAATAATTCGGAGGGAGAGGGGTTACAGTTTCCCATCCCAAGAGAGGCTCTTGCCTTCCTTAACAGACACCTGTCCTTCAAACCAGGACAAATTTTGGCGCCCAACGTGGGGCACGAGGGCATCGAGGGGAAGAAGGATAACAGTTCTTGAGTAACGCAGTTTTTGTGTGCTGGATATAGGAACCTCATTAGGTTGCACCATGTGGTCTAGCTTATTCCGGTTCGTATGGCAAGTGGTCACAGCTGTTTCTCTCCCATTTGCAGCCCCATATCTAAACATGGGCTCTATAACTAAGGCTACAGTGGCTGTTATACAGTTTGTGTCATGGGTCAATAAGGTGAGGAATTCATGGATTTTCAACTTCCTCTGGAAGGCAGGCATGTGGATTCACAGCTACCACACACTAATGACATGTTTTCAGGGTTACTTTAATAATGGTACCTACTGCTAGGAAGTGACACCAAAAGAAATGTTCTCACAACCCTTCACCCAGCTCTTTGGGCCTATCCCGCCAATCTTTGAGGGGTTCAAATCTTCTCTAGATGCTAATGATACCATACAGTGGCTGGCATTGCTGATAGTCCTACTCTATTTAGCATTCAGGGATAAAGGAGGTCTGACTTGGATAACCACTCTGACATCTACCCCAGACAATAGGGATGAGGTCCCAGAACCTGACATGGCCCCAAAGACTAGGGATGCTGCCACAGAAACTGACCTGGCCCCGGAAACTAGGGATGCTGCCACAGAACCTGACACGGCCCCAGAGACTAGGGATGCTGCCACAGAACCTGACATGGCCCCAGAAACTAGGGATGCTGCCACAGAACCTGACATGGCCCCAGAAACTAGGGACACCATCCCAGAACCTGACATTGCCCCAGACACTAGGGATGTTGCTACAGAGTCTGACCCTGTCCCACAACCCACCTCAGAAACAACCCACCCGGACTGGGTGGGAGTCCTGGTGAAAGAGATACGCGAGATGAGCCAAGTGCTGAAGGAATACACTTGCCCAGCTGGTGGGAAACCCTTCCCCTACCCCAAAGAGGGAGAGTCTAATGAGGCAGCAGAGGAACCCAGGGACACTATCACCGCTCAGGCTTCAGTCAGATCAGAGGGGCAGCCACAGCCAGGAGCAGTTGCCCCTGTGGAAAAGAGGAAGACTAAGATCAAACCAGAGCAGCCAGTGAGTAATGATGGGGAAGCAGGGCCCTCTCAACCAGTAGGGAGGCCAAGGATTGAAATCACTACTGAGTCCCTGGGGTATGACAGTCTCCGTAATCTACGAAAAGACATTGTGCAACGGGGTTGTGAGCCTTTTACAACCTGGTTACTTCGGGTCTGGGACCTTATGGGTATGGGCGTGCAGCTGGATAGTATTGAGGCAAGGCAGCTGGGACCGTTGTCCCAGGACTCAGGGGTTGATCAGGTATTTGGAAGAGATGATGGGGCTCTGTCTCTCTGGGAACGGCTTTTAATAAGTGTAAGAGAGAGGTTTGTCAACAGAGAGAGAATGCAGGAGTATCATCATAGAAGACCATGGAAGACCCTTGAGGAGAGAATCCAACAGCTGAGGGAGGTGGCAATATTGGAGGTACTCTTTGGGAGGGATGGACAACATGATAATGACCCCGACAAGGTCAAGTGTACAGGGCAAATGTTGTGGAATCTGGCAAAGCTAGGGCCCTCCCAATACACCATCTTCATTGCAACAATTAATGCTGATGACAACCGAGAGACAGTGGGCTCCATAGCCACCAAACTCAGGAATTATGATAGTATGATCAGTGGCCCAATGCAGGCTCAGGTCTCTGCTGTGGTCAAAGACCTCAGAGAGGAGATGATGAGGGAGGTGAGGGAGGAGATGAGGTTGATGAGTGCGGCACCAGTGCGAGTCACAAGCCCCAAAGTCAGAGCCCAGCGCCCCCCAGCCAGGGAGAGAGGGTACACCCCACGATCTGAGCTGTGGTTCTTCCTGTGTGATCACGGAGAAGACATGAGGAAGTGGGATAGGAAACCCACTGCTGCCCTGGCAGCACGGGTACAGCAACTCAAGGAGGGAAATACTAACCGAGGCGGGGGGTCTACTAAAGTGAAGGTAGCCTCAGCCTCCCGTGACCGAGATGCCAGATATTACAGAAGAGAGGACGATCTCTTAGATCCCCTCGAGGGGACCTCTACCATGTACGCCCAAGAAAGAAATGACAACCAGAGCTAGAGGGGCCCTGCCTCTAGCCAGGAAGAGGCACGGGAAAACCGGGTCTTTTGGACAGTGTGGATCCGATGGCCTGGCACATCAGAACCACAAAAATATGAAGCGTTAGTTGATACTGGTGCGCAGTGTACCTTAATTCCATCAAGACATGTGGGGGCAGAACCTGTTTCTATTGCCGGGGTGACAGGGGGATCACAGCAATTAACTTTGTTGGAAGCCGAGGTGAGCCTGACCGGGAAGGAGTGGCAGAAACACCCCATTGTGACTGGTCCAGAGGCCCCATGTATTCTGGGCATAGACTTCCTCCGGAATGGCTATTACAAAGACCCAAAGGGACTCAGGTGGGCTTTCGGAATAGCGGCTGTGGAGGCAGAGGGCATCAGGCAACTGAACACCTTGCCTGGACTATCGGAAAATCCAAATGTGGTGGGACTCCTGAGAGTAAAAGAGCAACAAGTGCCAATTGCCACCTCGACAGTGCACCGCCGGCAGTACCGGACGAATCGAGACGCCGTGATCCCCATCCACAAGATGATCCGCGACCTGGAAAGCCAAGGAGTGGTCAGTAAAGCCCACTCACCCTTCAACAGCCCCATCTGGCCTGTGCACAAGTCTGACGGGGAATGGAGATTGACTGTGGACTATCGTGGCTTGAATGAAGTGACTCCACCATTGAGTGCTGCCGTGCCAGACATGCTGGAGCTCCAGTACGAGCTGGAGTCCAAGGCAGCAAAATGGTATGCCACCATTGACATCGCCAATGCGTTTTTCTCCATCCCTCTGGCAGCGGAGTGCAGGCCTCAGTTTGCCTTCACCTGGAGGGGTGTGCAATATACCTGGAATCGGTTACCCCAGGGGTGGAAGCACAGCCCCACTATCTGCCATGGACTGATCCAGGCTGCACTGGAAAAGGGTGAGGCTCCAGAGCATCTCCAATACATCGATGACATCATTGTGTGGGGGAACACGGCAGCAGAAGTATTGGAGAAAGGAGAGAAGATCATCATGATCCTCCTGGAAGCCGGTTTTGCCATCAAGAAAAGCAAAGTCAAGGACTTGCTCGAGAGATCCAGTTCTTGGGAGTAAAATGGCAAGATAGACGGCGCCAGATTCCCACGGAGGTCATCAATAAGATCACTGCGATGTCTCCTCCAACTAACAAAAAGGAAACTCAAGCTTTCCTAGGGGCCATAGGTTTTTAGAAGATGCACATTCCAGAGTACAGCCAAATTGTGAGCCCTCTCTACCTAGTCACCCGCAAGAAGAATGATTTTCACTGGGGCCCTGAACAGCAACAAGCGTTTGCCCAGATCAAGCAGGAGATCGCTCATGCGGTAGCGCTTAGCCCAGTAAGGACGGGACCAGAGGTGAGGAATGTGCTTTACTCTGCAGCAGGGAACAAAGGCTTGTCCTAGAGCCTTTGGCAGAAGGTGCCTGGAGAGACTCGAAGCCGACCGCTGAGATTCTGGAGCCAGAGTTACAGAAGGTCCGAAACCAACTACACCCCCACAGAGAAGGAAATCTTGGCTGCCTATGAAGGAGTTCAAGCCACCTCAGAGGTAATTGGCACTGAAGCACAACTCCTCCTGGCACCTCGACTACCAGTGCTAGGGTGGATGTTCAAAGGAAAGGCTCCCTCTACCCACCACGCCACCGATGCCACATAGAGTAAGTGGATCGCACTTATCACACAGCGCGCCCGCGTTGGAAATCCGAACCGCCCTGGGATCCTAGAAATAATTACGAACTGGCCAGAAGGTGAGAGTTTTAGTCTCACTGATGAAGAAAAGCAAAAACAAGTGACCCGGGCTAAAGAGGCTCCACCATATAATCAACTGCTAGATGAAGAAAAGTGCTACGCCCTTTTCACTGATGGTTCCTGTCGCATCATAGGGACGAACCGGAAGTGGAAAGCAGCTGTGTGGAGCCCCACACGACAAGTTGCAGAAGCCACTGAAAGAGAAGGTGGGTCGAACCAATTTGCTGAACTCAAAGCTGTTCAGCTGGCCCTAGACATTGCTGAGAGAAGTGGCCAAAGCTCTATCTCTACACTGATTCGTGGATGGTAGCCAATGCTCTATGGGTTTGGCTGGAAAGGTGGAAAAAGGCCAACTGGCAGCGTAGAGGAAAGCCAATCTGGGCAGCTGATGAATAGAAAGACATTGCCACTCGGGTAGAGAAGCTACCCGTAAAAGTCCGCCATGTAGACGCCCATGTCCCTAAGAGCCGAGCTAACGAAGAACACCAGAACAACAAGCAAGTAGATCACGCCGCAAAGATTGAAGTAGCACAGATAGATTTAGACTGGCAACACAAAAGGGAGTTGTTCCTAGCCCGATGGGCCCATGATGCCTCAGGCCACCAGGGCAGAGATGCCACCTATAAGTGGGCACGAGACCGAGGAGTGGACCTAACCATAGACAGTATCTCCCAGGTGATCCATGATTGTGAGACGTGCGCCGCGATCAAACAAGCCAAGCGAGTAAAGCCTCTATGGTATGGTGGACGGTGGTCCAAATACAAGTATGAAGAGGCTTGGAAGATTGATTACATCACACTGCCCCAGACCCGCCAAGGCAAGCGCTACGTTCTCACAATGGTGGAAGCCACCACAGGATGGCTGGAGACCTACCCTGTGCCTCATGCCACTGCCCAGAACACCATCCTGGGCCTCGAAAAACAGGTTCTTTAGAGACATGGTACCCCCGAGAGAATTGAATCCGACAATAGGACTCACTTCAAAAATAGCCTTATAAACACCTGGGCTAAGGAACATAGCATCGAGTGAGTGTACCATATCCCTTATCATGCACCAGCAGCTGGGAAAGTTGAACGGTACAATAGCCTGCTCAAAACCACCTTGAAAGCACTGGGTGGGGGGACGTTCAAGAACTGAGAGACTAATTTAGCAAAGGCCACATGGTTAGTGAACACCCGAGGTTCCTCCAGCCGGGCCGGGCCTGCCCACTCTGACCCCTTGCGAACAACAGATGGAGATAAAGTTCCAGTAGTACACATGAGAGGTATGCTGGAAAAGACAGTTTAGGTAAACTCTGCCTCAAGTAAAGACAATCCCATCCGGGAGGTTGTCTTTGCTCAGGGACCAGGCTGCACCTGGTGGGTGATGCAAAGAGATAGAGAGACCCGATGCATACCTCAAAGAGATCTTGTTTTAGGGTGAACTACTTATGACACTGCGCTTGTATCTGTATCTGCATGTATGTATATACCTCGAAAGTTTAAATTTGATGTAAGGTGTTTGCATGGGAAAAAAATTCGGGGTGGAGAATGTTGAAGGTTGGATCTAGTTCTTTTCCTCAGGAATTTTTCTCCCATGGGTTGCTAAGACACAAATGACTAAGTACTTAAGAGAAAACAAAGCACAAGGCTGTAGCCTTT